>JBDJHY010224634.1:0-11141 GCA_039654485.1 Withania somnifera | reverse complement strand
TTTGCGGCGTTGGTTAGTTTGAGTAGGCACAGGGCTAGTATAGTAGGATGGTGTAGGCATTATTACATGTCTCATCTCTATATATGGCACACTATACGCGAGGATCTGGATCATCATAGCAGGGCGGTCAGATAGGTTCTGGTAGAGGATCCTAATAGATTAGACCTTTTGGGCCTTGTTTTAAGTATTTCCTTATAGGACATTATGCTAGAGATTTCCCTCAAAGTGGCACTATTTATCCTACTCCTCAGTTTGCACAACCTTTGAGATTATTGCCTCCACCGGCTAGAGATAGGGCACAGGGTAATTATATTGGTGGCGACTAATGTGGTAGTGGTGATGGTCGTGGTTGTGGTTGTCATGGTGGTGATATCTAATTATATGTTCTTTTTTCTCAACCTGAGGTTGTGTCCTTTGATGTTGTTATTACAAGTTTGATTTATGTGTGTTCTATGCCTGTTTCAGCCTTATTTGACCCTGAGTCTACTTGCTCGTATATGTCATCCTACTTTGCACCCAGTTTGGGATTGCCTAGTGATGTGTTATCCATAGATATGTACTGCTACCCCTGTAGGGGATTCTTTTGTAGTGGATTGGGTGATCTGATCATGTATGATTCTGTTAGTGGACTAAACACTTGGGCTAAGTAAATTTTGTTAGACATAGTTGACTTTGATGTTATTTTGGGCATGGATTGGTTGTCCCCTTACCATCCTGTTTTGGATTGTTATGCCAAGTCTGTTACCCTATCAGTACCTGGTTCATTTTGGTTATGTGGTAGGGTTCTAGTAGCTGCACCGACGGGGTTTATTTCTTGCCTTCAGGATAAAAGATTAGTAGGGAGAGGTGCGTGGCATACTTAGCATATGTTCGTGATATTCAGACTGACACTCCTGCTCCTGAGTCTTTTTCCTATTATTTTTGAGTTCCTCAATATATTTTTGAACGACCTACCAAGCTACCACTAGAGAGAGATATTGTCTTTGCTATAGACTTAGAGCCGGGAACTGAGCCAATTTCTTTTACTCCTTATCATATAGCTCTTGCAGAGTTGAGATACCTAAAGTTTTAGCTCCAAGATTATTATATATAGGTTTTGTTCATTCTAGTGTGTCACCTTGGGGTGCATGAGTTCTATTTGTGAAGAAGAAGGATGGTACCATGAGAATGTGCATTGATTATTGGCAGTTAAACAAAGTCATTGTGAAAAACAGGTATCCTATACAAAGAATTGATAACTTGTTTGATCAGCTTTAGGGAGTAACAATGTTCTGTAAAATTGATTTGAGATCTGGCTACCACCAGGTGCAGATTCGAATAGAGGATATACCCAAGACAATATTCAGGATCTGTTATGGTCATTATGAATTTCTAGTTATGTCCTTTGGTCTCACTAATGCTCCATCAACTTTTATGTACTTGATGCATAGGATGCTTAAGCCCTACTTGGGCTCATTTGTGATTATCTTTATTGATGACATCTTGGTGTATTTGCAGAGTTAGTCTGATCATGAGCAACATTTAAGGTTGATTCTCCAGAAACTAAGATAACATAGGCTTTATGCCAAGTTCTCAAAATGTGAGTTTTTGTTGGAGTCCATTGCATTTTTGGGATATGCAGTGTCCAAAAATGGAATTAAAGTTGATCCATCAAGTAGTGTGTGATTGGTCGAGACAGATATCCATTCCATAGATTTGGATTTTTGAGCTAGTTGGGTATTATCAGTGTTTTTGAGAGGTTCTTGTCGATGCAGTGCCTTTGACTAAATTAACTGGGAAGGATGTTGCCTTTTAGTGGTCTGAAGATTCTGAATTGAATTTTTTGAAGCTCAAGGACTGTTGACTTCAACGTCAATATTAACCTTGCCAGTGGAGGGTCGGGGATTTATTCATATACTGTGATGCTTCTGGTATTGGTTTGGGTTGTGTTCTGATGCAGTAGGGTCGAATGATTGCAAATTCTTCAAGGCAGCTAAAATTTCATGAGTGTAACTACCCCACTTATGAATTATAGGTTGTGGAAATAGTATTTGTGCTTAACATCTGGAGGCATTATTTGTACGGGGTCTAGTGTGAGATATTTACTAAACATCGTAGTCTTCTGTACATTATGAGCCAAAGGAAGTTAAAATCCAGGCAGCGAAGGTGGATTGAGTTACAATCGAACTATGACATTTCTATCCTTCATCATCCAGGAAAGGTAAATATTGTGGTGGATTCCTTGATCGAAAAACGGTTAGTATGGGTATTCTAGCAGCCTTGTTTGTTTTAGAGAGACCATTGGTGGTGGAGATTTAGTCGTTGGCTAATCGGTTGGTTAGGCTTGATCTTTCAGACCCCAGATGAGTGTTAGCATGTGTTGAGGAAAAATCTTGCTTGTTAGATTATATTCGGCAGCGTCAGTTTAAGGATAAGAAGTTGGTTGCTCTTCATAATTAGGTATTAGATGGAGAGGTTGGTAGGGCTACTATATATTCATACGTGACACTTCAGTATGATGGTTACATCTATGTACCTTAGTTGGTGACTTTGTGCAGTTGATCTTATGTGAGGGTCACAACTCTAGGTATTCTATTCATCCTGGTGCAGCCAAGATGTACCGTGATTCACAAATCATTGTTTGTACAAATTCTACTGATTTTTTTGAGATTCAGGGTGAGCTTGGCATCCAACTTTTCCTGCTTCTCTTCATCATTTATGTTGATCTCTATATATTTTTGGAGATGTAATTATAATAGACATTTGATTCCTTTTTCTGTACTTAGAGGTTTTCTTATTACACTGGTACTGGATTTTGGAAATTGTTGATTCTTTTTACTTCCTCTTTATTATCTGTTGTTTATCATACTTTTTCTTTCCATATTTGATATAATAGTCCTCCGCTTTAGTTTTAGGCTGCTGGGTTGGTTCTCCTACTAGTGGTATAGTAGGTTCCCTCATGATCTAAGAAATCAAGTCTTGACACGAAGCCTAATGGGTACCTATTACTTCAGCAACTTATACTCGTACTACACTTCTGTGTCTTCCTGGATATAGATACAAATGTTAGTTATCATTATTGACATCGTTGATCATGCTAGATAGATAAATTCAGAGGTACAGGGTGAGATCTAGTGATCATAGTTTCCTGCATCTCTTCTGTATATCTTTTGTATTCTCGAGATAGATGTATATATTCTATTATTGTAAAGTTGTGCTCTGTACCTTATAGCAGCTCATTCATAACTCATACCAGGACATGGGAGGGTTTTATTAACTGTGTAATATTATGTTGTCTACATGATTCTATCTTTCCATTATTATTGTTGCTTTACTGTACTTGTGCACATCTTACTAGCAGTCATAGATCATCACCTATGGCTCTTGGCTACATGGTTGGTTCTTCTACTGATGGGCTAGTAGGTGCCATCATGATCCGAGAAACCTGGTCAAGAAACACCAAAACTAAAACCCTATTTTTGCAAAGTTGATCAAGGGTTTCAAGGCTAATAAATTGAGTAAGTTTCCTAAACCAATTTCCATCAAATCTAAGCTACCTTAACATGATTTTACATAGAAATTTCATTGTTTTAAACCCCAAAATAGTGAACATAGTGATGAACTCGAAAATAATGAAAACTTTGAATTTTTTCTATGAAATAGATTGGATTTTCAATGAAACTTAATATTAACATCCCATAGTGATGGATAACATTACTATACGATCAATATTCGATCTTGATCCCATGGGCCCTAGGCTGATTTTTTCATAAGGCTGATTATTTGGTTTTGGGTGTTGATTAGTGTTTATTTTCTTGATATTCTTGTTTAGGTCACTAGATTGTGCATGGTTGGAAGCTTTTTAGAAGTTGTAAACACCTGATTATCTTAGGTCTTCGAATTGTAAGGTAGTTCAAGGTATATATAATTTTTTATAAAGTGTTAACAAGTTCTTGCTGATTGTCTTATGATTTGGGTGATATGGGTGCGCTAGGACTAATGTTATCTATCATGAATGGTATAAAAAAGAACAAGTTGGGATAATATGAACAATTGATGAAATCTTGAAACATATGCATGCTTGATTTGTGTTGTGAATCATTTGACTAGAATCACATAGTTGGAAATGATGATTTGAATAAGAGTTGAGGCATAATTTGATGAAAATGAACATGATGAATAATTGGAAACCTAGTGGTCAAAAATCCTGATACCCAGGAGGCTAAATTAAAATAAAAAAGCTATTCTTGATAGATATTTCCCATGAGAGGCCTATCTTATTAAATGGAAATCACAAACTGTTATTTTACCATGTTTTATTTATGATAATTTTTTAGTTGGTGATATTTGATCATTAAAATTGAACTATTTCTTGATGAGGTTTATTATACTTGTTCATATTGATTATTGGATGGCCATTGGGCCTTTATTGAGAGTATGGGTTAAGACACAGATAAGGCTATGAACGAGTGTCTTTATTGTGAGAAAGGCATAGCCGATGCCCTGACTGGGTGCCTATATTATTTAAATGACATAGCCGAGGCCCTCACCAAGTGTCTATATAGTTGAAAGGTATAGATGATGCCTAAGAAAATACCTGAATTGAATGGTTAATATTGGATATTATCGGTGAATTGGGAAATGCTATCTATTCTCGTTAACTTTGGGCATGAGACACTTTTAAATGATTTGGTTGTTTCTAAACTTGAATTTCGTGCTCCTTTACTTTTTATTATATCATTTGTAAAGTTAGGTAGTTGATTATACTCGTTATATCTGTATAAATTGTTGTTGGGTTGCTGGATGTAGCTGTTGTAGGTTGTAGTATTTGGAGGATCGGTTGGTAGATTAGGAGGTTCTATTTTCTCTTTATAGCTAGTCATCCAAGGACGTTAATGAGTATCGTTATCTATTACTCACTCTTTCTTTTATGCACTCTTGTGCAGGTACCAAGCCCCAAATTTCGTGATTTTTTTCTTCTACTAAATCAAGGTAAATTCGAGCTATCTGAGGTAGATGATTATCTCTTCATCAGTTCCACTAATTTTTTATATTAGTATTTGGTCTTTATTTTCTAGAGACTTATTGAGACCAGTGTCTTTCTTGTATAAACTCTTACATTTAATGTATCGTGATAGTGGCAACCGATTTTCGGGATATATAGTTGGATTAATACATTTAGTTCTATTATGATAATTTTTGCGACTCGTTCTGTATATTTACTTTTGTTACTTTCCTCTTCTAAATTATTTTCTTAAATTGCATAGATTGTGAGTTCAGCTGACCAACCAGGTTATAAAGGTACGTGCCATCATATACGATTTTGGGGGTGTGACAAGTTGGTATCAAAGCCCTGCATTCATAAGACCTACTATTCACAAGCCAAGTTTAGAAGAGTCTTACAAATTGGTATGGAGACGTTTGTACTTATCCTTGAGAGGCATCGTAAATCTAGGAAACATCCTCTTATTGTTTCACTTCTATCTAGCGTGGTTAGTTCACATGTGTTTAGTCTTGCATATTTTATTTAACAGATGGTCAGGATTAGAGCCACCATTGATAGAGTTGAGGACCCCCAGGACATACCTGAGCAAACTTCAAGAGGCAAGGGAAAAGGTAGGGGTCAAGGTAGATCCCGAGGTAGAACTAGAGGGGCATCCCCAGTTAGGGGTCAAGCCAGAGCAGTTTCACCTGTGCCAAAGATGGATAGGCCTGAGGATCAGGTAAATATACAGTATGTTGCAGCGCCTCTATTACTGGATACCTTGTTGAGTATGATTAGGTTATCGGAGAGCATACAAAAGGGTTGTAAACCATAGGGTTCTCAGACCAGGGCAGGGGCAGAGATTCCAAAGCAGAGGGATATTCTAGTGATGCATGTGTTAGTGGGCCACCAGTGGTTGTAGTATAGGTGGGATAACCACCCGAGGTTCAGGTTTTCGTAGTCCAGCTACCCATAGTTTGGGGTCAAGTGGGGAAAAAATCAATAACACACTGAGTTTATGAGCTCCAGATCCTAGTTAGATATGTAGGTACGGTCATTGCTAAGATGTTGTATAAGCATCAATGGAGATAAGATAGGTTTAGAAAGATGGACCCACATTAGTTTCAGGGTGGGCAGGGCAAGGACCTATTTGAGTTTCATACTACTTATCATGAGCTACTCAATAGAGTGGGGATGGTATAAGTACATGGGGTTGATCACACAGTTTTACAGGTTTAAGGGCTATCCCGATAGCGGTGGAGATCTTATATTGATTCAATACCATCTGGTTCTCTTCTTATGAATTATGGGATGTTCACCCAAGATTTTATGGATAGGTATGTGTCTCGTTGTGTAAGGAAAATGCTTTGAGATTTAATAAGCTGATATGGGAGGGTATTACTGTTGATGAATATGTATCTCACTTTTATGTGTTATCTAAATATGCTTTGGCTATCTTAAAAGACAAGAAGAAGAAGATAACTAGGTTCATGAGGTGTTTGAGAACTTATCTTCAAACTTCAGTATTCATAGCTTTATAGTTTCCAGGGGCTACTTGCATAGTATGATTAAGGCAGCGAGAGGGCTTGAGCAACTGCGTAGAGGTTAGACTAGTGACAGAAGGGGCAAGAGGCAGCGAGAGGGCTTGAGCAACTGCGTAGAGGTTAGTTTGCTAGTGCCTCATCTAGAGTAAGGGGTTCCCTTTAGCACAATAGTCACTTTTACTGTCCAGTACCATTTTAGGTAGCTATGCAATCTCTAGTTCTAGTAAGGTAGTTTAGTGTGCATCTAGACCAGCACAGAGTCATTTTGAGTATTATCAGTGGAATTTCTGTCCGAGGTGGCCATTTGGTGTTTCATTGCTCTTAATATCACTATATAGACCACAGTTCTTGATTTAGTTATGGTGATCTTAGTTATAGATAGAGGTTTTTCCCCAATGCCTATGGTTAGATTCCTAGGCCTCTTATGCTTTAATTTGAGCACCAACACCTTCAGGTAGAGACAGGGAAGGTGAACATATGCGTAGGGGTACATTGGCTAGTAAAGGATCACAACAAGAAGGAAGAGGTCAGGATTATTCTCTAATATAGCCCAAAGGTGGGCGCACACAGTGCTATGATTTTCTTGAAAGACCTGAGGTTGAGTTTTTAAATGATCTGATTACAGGTATCATCCCAGTTTGCTCTAGGCCTGCATTATTATTGTTTGATCCAGGGTCTACTTATTCCTATGTTTCTACATACTTTGCTTCTGGTTTTGATAAGATCTAATGCATTGTCCATACTTCTTAACATATTGGCTTGCTCCTTATTATTTTATTTTATATTGCCATTCCAAGACTGTTAATTTATGCATGCCTAGTATTCCAAGGGTTTAATGTAAGGTTATGTGTGGGTAGTATCCCCATAGAGTTATTTCTTTTCTTTAGGACCAAACATTGATTGAGAAGGGGTGTGTGTCTTATTTTCCCTCTGTGCGGGATACTAGTGTTGATTCCCCTTCCTTAGAGTTTGTACCTTTTGTTAGGGAGTTTATTGATGTGTTTTCAATGGACCTTCCTGGTGTACCTCCCGATAGGATATTAACTTTGGTATTGAATTGGAATCCTACTCTAAACCCATTTCTATTCCTTCTTATCGTATGGCTCTTGCTGAGTTGAAGGAGCAGTTGCAGGACTTTCTTAGCAAGGGATTCCTTCTTCCTAGTACGTTACCATGGGGTGCAACAATCTTTCTTGAGAATAAGAATGATGATTTGATGCATATCTGTATTTACTATAGATAGTTAAACAAGGTAACCTTGAAGACCAAGTATCCTTTGCCTCGTATTGATGATTTGTTTTACCATATCTAGTGAGACGATCTTTTCTAAGATTGACTTAAGATCCATATACATCAGCTGAGGATTAGACCTTTAGATATTCCAAAGACAAATTTTTGAACTAGATATGGACATTATGAGTTTTTTGTGATGTCTTTTGGGCTTACTAATGCCCTATCCACATTCATCGAGTTGATGAACAACATGTTTAAACCCTATTTGGATTATTTTGTGATTGTGTTCATTGACAATATCTTGGTTTATTCCAAGACTAAGGCCGATCATGTTCAACACTTAAGGATTGTACTTCAGAGATTGCAGGATGATAAGTTCTATGATAAATTCTTGAAGTATGAGTTTTGGTTACGGTTGGTGGCATTCTTGGGGCACGTGGTGTCCAAGGAGGGAATTATGGTCGACCCTACCAAGATTACAATAGTGCGTGATTAGGTAAGGCCTACTTTAACAACTGAGATTTAGAGTTTTATTAGCTTGTGTGGATACTATAGGAGGTTTGTGAAGGTGCTTCTCTATTGAATGGACTGAATCATAAGAATGTGCCTTTTTAGTGGTCTGATGAGTGAGAGGAGATCTTTTAAAATCTCAAATCATTGTTGATGTCAATTCTTATTCTTACTTTGCCCGTGGAGGGGAATGGCTTCACTGTATACTATGATGCTTTTAGTTTTTTTTGGGTGGAGTATTAATTTAGCAGGGTAAGGTAGTGGCCTAAGATTCAAGAAAGTTGAAGGTGCACGAGAAAAATACCCTACATATTATGTAGAGTTCATTACTATGGTATTTGTGTTGAAGTTGTGGAGACAGTACCTTTATGGAGTACATTGTGAGGTTTTCACTGATCATAGGAGTCTTTAGTATATTTTCAGACAAATGGATCTCAATTTGAGGTAGAGTCATTGGTTAGAGTTGTTGAAGGACTATGACCTCACTATCTTGTATCATTAGGGAAACACCAAAGTGGTGGAGGATGCCTTTAGTAGGACATAGTCGAGTATGGGTAGTTTGGGTTCCAGTTTGGTCGGGAAGGAGCCTATGGATAGGGATGTTTAGATTCTAGCCATCAACTTTGTTAGATTGCATATTTTGGATGGCAGTGGTATGCTTGTATGTGTAGAGGCCCATTCTTCATTAATAGAGAAGATCCATGCCACTCAGTTTGATGATGCTAAGTTGAATATCATTCATGATAAGGTACTATGAGGTAACTCCAAGATGTCCAAGTTTGATTCTGAGAGTATCTTGAGGATTAGGAAAAAGATTTGCATTGCTAAGTCAAATTATTTGGTGATATTAATCTTAAAGGAGGCCCACAGTTCTAGATATTCCATTCATCCAGGAGAAACAGAGATGAACTACAACTTAAGCCAGCATTACTGGTGATGTGGAATGAGGAAGGACATCACATAATTTATTGCTAGGTGCTTGAACTGTTAGCAGGTGAAGTTTGAGCACCAGAGGCTAGGAGGTGTGTCATAGAGGATTCCTATTACCCAGTGGAAGTGGAAGCGTATAGCCATGAATTTCATCTTTGGGTTGCTTACTATTTCTGGTGGTTAAGATTCCATTTGTGTCATTGTTAATCGATTGACTAAGTTTGCACATTTACATTAGTCAGATAGTGAGGTTGCATTGTAACCCTATTTCTATCATATCTGTTTGAGGCACACAGTTTACTTCACACTTTGGGAGTACTATGCAGCGTGAGATGGGTACTAAGATTGATATGAGAACAACCTTCCATCCTCAGATAGATGACTCATCTGAGTGCACTATTTAGATTCTTGAGGACATATTGTGAGCTTGTTTTATTGACATTAGTGGTTGTTGGGACCGGTTATTACCCTTCTTGGAGTTTTTCTATAACAATAGTTACCATTTGGGAATTCAATTGGCGCCCTTTGAGGCATTGTATAGTAGGAGATTTAGATCTCTGATTGGGTGGCTCAAGACTTCTTAGGAGATACCTTGGAGTACATATTTGTTATGAGACTCCATGGATAGAGTTATATTAATCCAGACTTGACTACTTTCTACCTAGAGTAGGTAGAAGATCTATGTTGATTAGAGGGTTAGTCCATTGGAGTTCATGTAGGGTTATAGAGTATGGTTGAATGTGTCACCTATGAATTGTTTGGTGAGGTTTGGGAAGAAAGAGAAATCGAGTCCTTATTTTATTGGTCCTTTTGACATTTCATAGAGGAAGAGAGATGTGAATTACAAATTATCTTTGCCACCTCGTTTGTCCATAGTGTATCCAGTGTTTCATGTTTCAATGCTTCAGATATATGTGACCGATGAGTCTTACGTGCTTCAGTGGGATTTCTTGAGTTTGGACCGATACTTCTCATTTAAAGAGGAGCCAGTGGCCATACTTAATATACAGGTTCAGAGGCTTTAGATAAAAGAGATATCTGTTATGAAGAAACAGTGGAGACACCGCCGATCGAGGAGGCAACATGGGAGACCAATTCAATTATGTTTAGCCAGTATTCTTAACTATTTGACTAGTCAGGTACTTCTTCTTTCATATGCTTGAGGATGAACATGATTTTTAATGGTATATGTTTTAATGACCCCGAAGGTCATTTTTCCATTTTGAGTATTTTACTATTTTGACCTTTCCATTGTCCCATTATATCAAACTATTTGTGATTACATGGTTGGTATGGTTGTGAGATGAGATCTAACATAAAAGTTTGAGAATTTTGAGTTTTGGAGCCTTTAAGTTAAAAATAAAGAACTAGAGGGGTCATCTAGTTATGTACCTTGTTAGAAATCCGTCAGTTTGATCAACTCCAGAATGTCGAGTTTAGTCTAGTAGGACCTTCTTTTCCAGTTTTATCCTTTGCAAGATGATTTTAGGTAGTTTGACAAGATAAAGTTGAGTTTCAAAGCTTTTGGTTGACTGTGGTAAACATTCAATCTTAGGGTGTATGGATTGAAAATCCAATGGTTCTATTGGTTTTGGGAGGTGGAATTTTGTCTAGAATGAGTTCTCTTTTATTTTTCCTAGGCCCTAGGAGCATTTTGACCTTTTTTTGGTGAAAATTTAGTTTTTGGACCCCAGATCAAAGAGACCTCGTACACATGATTTTATGGCTTCGTTGAGTCAGTAATGTTGAGATTAGTATATTTTCCTATATGGTTTGTGTGCATGGGGTTCTGAACAAACCTCGGGGTCTGTTTTAAGTTTTTAAAGTTAGCTGAAATTGCTGCCATAGGATTGTTTTTATTGACCGATTTGCCAATGGAAAAAATCGGCCTTCGTTCTGAAAAATTTGCCACTGTTGGTGTAAAATGAGAATTTCAACTTGCACTCATACTCATCTCACTT
>JBDJHY010224624.1:0-11141 GCA_039654485.1 Withania somnifera | reverse complement strand
TAAGTTAAGTTTGCAAAAGTTCATGGAATGATTAATCGGTCATTGTATATGTGTATTACATGAGTAGTTCTCCAATTCCATCTATTGACTATTCGTGATACATGAAAATATATGCATGTGATGCGCTTGAATTTAATCATTCAATGTTTATATGACTATTTTAATGATCTATTTGTAATATTTTTTAATATCAGATCCAATATGTCTCCTTTTACCTCCCTTAGTACTATTTTGGATCAAAATAAACTTGAGGGTCATAACTATATTGATTGGAGGAGAAATCTACACATTGTGTTAACTGTCGAGGAGTATAAATTTGTTCTTCATGAAGAGTGCCTTCCTAAACCTGATGATGAAGCTAGTGATGATGAAGGCTTAACAAAAATGAAAAAAGGTTGATGAGATGACACAGTATTACATTCTGGCTTCAATGTCGAATGTACTGCAACATCAACATCAAGCTATATTGTCTTCTTATGAGATCCTAGAGAGTCTCAAATAAATGTTTGCTGACCAAGGTCCCTCAGCTAAGCAGAATGTCATGAGAGATCTTATGAACATCAAAATGGCTGATAGCACTCCTGTTAGACACCATTTTTCGAAGATAATGAGTCTTTTAAATGAACTAGAGGTCTAGCGGCTGAAATCAATAATGATACTCAGGTTGAGATGATATTGAAATCTCTTCCATATAGCTTTCAACAGTTTTTCCAGAACTGTAATATGAATAAGATGAGTCTTTCTTTGGCACAACTGTTGAATGAGCTACAGGCGGTAGAGACCATTCTCAGAAAATATGCACCAGTTGTGGCAATGTATATTGAGACAGATTCTATTCCAACTAGAGGAGTGTAAAAACCTAAGAGCAAGTGCTTTCATTGCAAGATGCCAGACCATTGAAAAGCACATTGTCCAGTTTTCTTAGCCAAGCAAAAAAAATAAGTCAAGTATCTCACTTCACTTGTCATTGAAATATGATTAGTAGCTATTTCTATCATATCATGGTGTGTAGACTTAGGAGTAACTGATCACATTTGCAGTATCTTGCAGGGGTTTCAGGAAAAGTGCAAGATGAATAGACTGAAGTTGATG
Organism: Withania somnifera; assembly: GCA_039654485.1. Taxonomy (NCBI): domain Eukaryota; kingdom Viridiplantae; phylum Streptophyta; class Magnoliopsida; order Solanales; family Solanaceae; genus Withania; species Withania somnifera. The sequence continues at coordinate 10,049 of JBDJHY010224624.1, read as the reverse complement.
TTTTTTCTGACGGACGGTTCAATAACTCCAGCTTTAGCATTAGAAAATACTGTTATTTTATTTGGTAGTGATAGAATTTTAATTTTAAAAGACACATTATACGCACCTACTGTTAGACGAAATCTAATTTCAATTTCTAGAACTTTGATAGATGGCTATGATGTTAATTTTTCTGATAACTATTGTGTTATTAGTTTTAATAAATATTTTATCTCTGCTAGTACATTAACTAATGATGTTTTTATTATTAGTATCTCTCCTGAACTGCAGCAAACCATAGAACTAAATAGTGTTAACCTTTCAAATAAAGAAAACATTCTTTCGAGTTTAATGAGACTTATCTATGGCACTTGCGTTTATGTCACATGAATCTAGATAAGATTCAAGGTTGTTCGAGATGGACCTTTATATTCATTAAAAGTGGAGACATTACCAACATGTGAATCATGTTTAGAAGGAAAAATGACTAATAGACCTTTCCCTCAAGAGGAAATAGAGCCAATGATAAATTAGAACTAATTAGTTTTAAATTGTGTGACCCAATAAATATTCAAGCTATAGGTGGTTATGAATATTTCATGAATTTCATTGATTATTACTCAAAATATGAATGTATTTATTTATTATGCCGTAAGTCTGAATGCTTTGAGAAATTCAAGGAATTTAAGACAGAAATGGAGAAATGCCATGAAAAATAGATCAAGTTACTGCAATCTGATTGTGGTGGAGAATACGTCTCCACAGATTTCATTAATTACTTATCAGAACAAAAAATTACATCTCAGATGTTTGCACCTAGAATGCCATAACAGAATAATGTAGTAGAAAAAGTAAACATGACTCTTTTATAAATGATTAGATCTATGATGAGTTATTTTAATTTGCCTTCTTCACTTTGGGGATAGGCACTAGAAACTACAAATTACATTCTGAACTTAGTTTCTTCTAAGTCTATATCCGTGACACCCATGAAACTGTGGACTGTCCATAAGCCTAATCTGAAACATGTTCAAATATGGGGTTGTCCAGCACATGTGTTGAAAGAAAAGATAGAAAAATTGAAATTAAGAATAAAAATATGTATTTTTGGGTACCTAAAGGAACGAAATGTGGTATGTTTTATAATTCTAACAAAACCACCAATGTCAAGTTTCTAGAAAAAGATTTTTTAACAAATCATGTTTTCATAAGTAAACTAGGTTTCCGGGAATTAAGAAAAAAATAACAAATCAATCTACTGAAAATAATGAAAATCATGCTCAAACCTCAGATATTCGAATTAACATACCATCGCATTTTAATAATGGAAGAAATATTAATACATATATAATTTCACAAGTACAAGTTCTTGAAAATTCATAGCATCATAGTAGTGGGAGTAGTATTGAGTCGATTGATTAGAGGATGAAACTTCTAAAAATAATATGGTTCAACCACAAGATCATAATGATGCAACCCATGTGCCTATCTCTCCAATTATAGTGACTAGTCATAGTGGGAGAGTGATAAAAAAGTCATCTCAATATGCACTCTTAGATAGTCTTTTGACAGAATTCCTGAAGATTTGACTATCAAAACTGTGAATTACAATGAAGCACTGCAAGATGAAGATACAGAAAAGTAAATTATTTTCATGATATAAAAAATGGAGTCCATGCACTCCAATAAAGTATGAGATCTTATAGAACCACCTTTAGATGGAGTCAAACACATTGTATGAAAGTGAATCTATAAGAAAAAGAGAAGAGTAGACAAAAAAGTGCAAACTTACAAAGCTCGGCTTGTTGCAAAAGAATTTATTCAAAAAGAAGGAATCGATTATGAGAAAACTTTTTTATCAGTAGTCATGCTTAAGTCTATTAGAATTCTATCCATTGCTGCTCATTATGATTATAAGATTTGGCAGGTGGATGTCACGACAACTTTTCTTAATGAAAGTCCTAATGAAAGCATTTACATATGATAACTAGATGATTTCATTGAAAAAGTACAAGAACACATGTTGTGCAAGCTTAATAAATTCATTTATGAATTAAAGCAAGTTTTTAGGGCATGAAATACTTATTTTGATAATGTTGACAAGATTTTTGATTTTAATCAATGTCGTGATGAGTCTTGTGCATACAAGAAGTGAAATAGGGACAACGTAGTATTTCTAGTATTGGTTGTAGATGATATCTTGCTCATATGAAAAATGTGGGCTCGTTATATTCAATTAAGGAATGATTGTCTAGTAATTTTGATATGAAAGATCTGAGAGAAGCTACTCACATACTTGGAATCAAGGCTCACCGTGATCGCAAAAAAGTATGTTAGGCTTATCTCAAGCTCTTTATAATGATACAATGCATGAATCCAAGAAATGATTTATTCCTTTTAGACATGGAATTTCCCTATCTAAGAATCAATATCCTAAGACAGATGAGTAGATAGAAAGCATGAAGGAAGTTCTTTATAAGTCAGCTATGAAAAGCCTAATGAATGCTAAGTTGTGCATTAGACCTGACATTTGTTATACGGTAGGCATGGTTAGCAGATTACAGTCTAATCCTGGACGAGAACACTAGGTGAAAGTTAAGCATATAATCAAGTACCTGAAAATGACTAGGGATTAAATGCTAGTCTACCATTGGAATGAGTTAGTGTAAATAGGGTACACAGATTTAGATTTTCAGTCTAACAAGGACTCTAGAAAATCGACTTCTGAAAATGTGTTTACTTTGAGAGGTGCAAACATTGTTTGGAGAAGTGTCTAGCAAATTGTATTGCTAATTCCACCATGAAAGCCGAGCATGAAGTATCCTCTAAGGTATATAAGGATGCAGTATGGCTCAGAAAGTTTCTAAAAGACTTGACAATTGTCTTTGCGATAGAAGCACTATTTATTTATTGTGACAATAGTAGTGCAGTTGAAAATTCAAAAGAACCACAGAGTTGTAAGAAGGAAAAACTCATTGAGCGTAAGTACCATTTGATTTAAGATATAATACAGAGGGGAGATATGGAGGTGGCGAAGATTGTATTAGAAAAACCTGACAGATTCTTTCACAAAAGCTTTACCACAAAAGCATAGACATGTAGAAGGAATGAGTTTTAGACTTATAGATGCACGGTTATGTGTCTAAGTGGGAGATTGTTAGAATATACTATTAATCATCTGTTTTAATATAGTATTATTTATTGATTTATTTAATTTAATAAATACTATATTAAATAGATCATTTTGTCATATATATGTCCTCAACTTATATAGTAGATGATTTAGTGTATGGAGTTTGACCTTACACACAAAAGATTAAATATAGGTTGTTATAATTTAAAATTATAGTTCACAATCATAGATAAAAATTTGAAAAAACCATCAGAATGATTGTAGCATGATATTAAATGTAATTTATCATGATTACGAGAATGATATAATTCTAACTTCTCATGCTAGTGCATTTTGTATGTATTGACCAGGACAGAGCAGTGATAGATGTTTTAGACTGACTGATAAAAGTATGTTCTCTAAACTGTTAAATATACTTATATTATCAATCTTGATAAAACTATTATGAACTGTATATATTGATTATCATTTTGATTTATTAAAAGGTGAGATTCTGAGATGAATCGGTATGTCTGGTAAGTTGGATGATAATAAATATATATTGGTGAAATTATAAGTTAGTTGATGGAATCTATGTCTTGATATAGAGATTGATGATACACCTTTTATGAGAAGCTAATAAGTTTTCATGTGTAAACCCGACCGGTGAATTTTTGAATTTAGCATATAAAATAAGTTAAGCAGTGCTCTAAAGAAAATTAATTACTAAATTAAATTCTTTAGTAATTTAATTTATTAATTAGTATCTATAATCCTAACATGGAGAATTACATAAGTGTTTAATGGGGAATTTCAAAATATAAATAGAGGAGTGCAATTAAGAATTTTTAGTGGAATGATTTACTATGGTAAGAACAATTCAAGTAGACATTTTGTAATTATTTTCATAATAAAAAGCCTTAATAATTAATTCTGTGGTCCCTACATTGCCCATATTAACCAGAACCCACAATCCTGTTTTCTAGGGGAAAGGAAAGAAACACATGTTTGTTTTTTGTCAAAACAAGCGTTGGCTTTTGTTCTCCAATTTAGACTGGGAGAAGCTTCTATATAAATAAGGATTCTCTTAACCTAGAATAGTCATTCAGTATTCTACACAATTCTTGCCCATTCAAGTATTAAGAGAATTCAACTGTGAATTTGGGATCACTGGAGGAGATGGTAGAACTAGAGTAGGACTTAAGATATTTTTTTCACATTTCGAGAGGTATTTATTGAGTTAATTTTCAGCACACTTTGTATGTATTATGTATTATGTATTGATATTTATTGTCTATTATTCATGTAAGTAGTATAATCTTGGAATGCTTCCGCTGTGTGACTATTTTCCAACAATAATAAGGTTAATTCAAATTTCCTTTGATGAAAAATTATATTGTATATAATTTTTTTTTATATATATATTTAGTAGTGTTGAGTTTTTATTATGTTTATTCGAGTATATCTTTATATTTTAAAACCCCCTAACATAGGAGATGTATTTCTGTAATTTCGTTTGGGGTCAAATAGAGAACAAAAAGGATAATCATTAGAGTTTATGGTCTAATTTTTTTATTTTCCTATTAATGAAGGAGAAGGTGGTTTCAAAATTGTTTAGGACATTAGCAACACATGTAGTGCCAAGAGATTGCGGAGGTTCAGAGGTTATAATGACGTTTGATCTATGTTTAAAAGTAAAAGGAAGTTCAGTGCATTAAAATTTTGTTATGGAAGAATTTAGAAAAGTATTGAATCATAAAAACTTATTATATACGGTCTTATCGTGTATACAGCTAGATGTTACTCTGGACTGTTTCTAAATGCAAAATACTAGTGTACTATGTCACAAATTACGATAATTATATTTGAAAAATATAATGAATAAAATTGAACAAATAAAAATTAGGTTGAGGTTTTCCCTCCAAGGTACAATAACACCAACAAACGCTGTACAACTTCGAGTCAGTTGAACAGTCCAAAATTTCACCAAAACAACACCTTTCTTCAACATATAATAACTCTCTTTTGTATAATGAATATATTAAAGGCATAGGATATTTTCCTTTTGTCAATTCTTAAAATATAAATCTTATACTTCACATCTCTTATTTTCCTGTGTGTCCACAACATAATGCAAGATACAATTATTTATAGGTCTTCCCAGTAATGAATAGGAGGAATGTGGGAAAGTAAAGTAGGTAAATAAAAAATTTAGATATTACATAAGTTACAAGGGCTACAAGAGTTAGAAGAAACTAATGACCATGAGAGTTACAAAAACTAATGATCATCTTCTACTATAATTTATACCACTAACATAAAAAAAATATTTTTAATATTAAAATATACACCAACAACTTCCCTGACTAAGTTGACTCAAACTCTCGACTTTATAGCTTAAAAAGATTTAATCAATATAAAAAAAAGAGGCAGAGCAATAAATCACCTGAAATATTAATGAAGGCAAATTTTATTCCCGATTAAACATTTGGACTTAGCAGGACACTCTTTCTAATAGGATTAATTTGGAACTCAACTTCAAGGGCGTCTCAATAAAATAAGTGGCTTAAAGTTAAATCTTAATAAGAAATCTTTAGTATATGTGCATGAACACAATAATAATAATAATAATTTAGACCTACTTTTTTTCATTCTTACATGCTACTTATTTTCGGTATAGTATTCTTAAAAGGTATTAATCATTTAACTTTACATTATAATATTATTTATAAAAGTAAGATTAATTTTAATTAATAAGATGGTAGTCAATTTTTTTGCAATGCAGTACCTTGGATGTTATTGTAAGAACTTTAATCATTAGCATAAAGATTCAAAATACTCTGATAAAAATTATATAGTTCTTTTTTTTAAATTTAAATTTAAATTTAGTAGTTTTTATTTTCTACAAATTTAATATTATTTTAAGTAAAATTAAAATTATAAAATTTTGAAGCTATATAATTAAAAATCCAATGATTAAAGTAAAAAACTATATAATTTAAAATTTTGGAGCTATACAATTTTCATATAGACGAGAAACCCCTAATAGTGTGATATCAGTTATTTTAGTGATATATCTATGCAATTAACAACAAAAACTCTAAGGTTTCAAAGTGATTTCGAGTGATTTGTTGAAAGTAGCACAGTAAGAACATCGAAGATTATTCACGATTTTAAGCTTCAATCACGATTTTGAGCTTCAATCTAGTGAGGTATGTTCATTCTCTACTTTCTATGCCAATTTTTGTTGGTGTAAAGTGAAATATAGTGCCTTTTAGTATTATATTAAAGTGATGATATGTTGTAAATATCTTAAAAAGTTAGGTTTTTGGGGTGTTTTACTGTTCATAATGTGTCAGGAATTTTTGATGCTTTGTTTCAGGAAATCTTATGGATAGTATTGTTATAACTCATTTTCATCATGATGGTAAATTTATTCAAGGAAAAATGGTCTTACTTATACTGAAAGAAGGAAGTAGAATATATTAGTATCGATAAAGATCACTTCTCAATAATCGAATTACTTTATTACACTAAAGAATTTGGGTATCTTACTGTTGGTGGGTTTTATTTTAAAGACCCCCAAAAAAGACGACTTTGTTGAGGTGGAAATTTATTTTAGTTTGCTAAATTTTGTGGAATACCTAAACAATAGTGATTTTTTTAGACCTTTTTGTGAAGTATGTGGTGGATGGTTTAGAAGTGGTGGTAGATAGGGTCCCAACTAGTTTACTTTGTGGGCCCGTAGTTGAGAAAAATAGTAATGTGATTGTGAAAGTAGTAATGTGATTTGTGAAGAAGACTTACATAATGTAAATGCAAGTGAAAGTGAAGGGTCATTTCATGGGGTTGAACCTTAAAATGTTAATATTGAAGTTGGGGTAGGTGATATATCAGAGCTAGAAGGAGAAGGGGATGTAGGGGAAGGGGCTAAATCAAATTAAGAAAGAAGTACTGACTCTCAAGAGGATGCTATTCCTGATGAGGATGATTCTATTCTAGGTTGATGAACACTAGAGATCTCTTAGAAATAAAAGGAGAAATAAAGGAAAAAAGAAGAAACTTGTTCAAACTAAGGAAATAAGGCTTGAGACAACTGGTATGAGGATTTGAAGACATATGAATGAATCAGTCTTCTAGATACACTGGAAGATTAGGGGCAGAAGGTGAGCAATAACTAGATAGCTCAGAACTAGATAGTAATGATAGTATGCATGCTTTAGATCTAGATATTGTGAGGGGTGTTGATTTACCAGTAAGCAGGAAAAGTAAAAGGGTAAGAATTGATCCTGATTGTGTTGTAGTTATTTTTGAGCTTGCTATGATATTTAAAAATGCTGAGCAATTATTCATCTGAATATAAAGTTACGTTAAAATTGAAGCATGATAAAAAATATAGATTTTAAGTTAACTGTGAGGATAAGAAATAAAAATAATTGTTGTTATAAAGATTTTAGTGATTTATTGTCAAGAATTATTATCCGTAGTTGATGAAAATGAGGAAATGAACATGCGAGTTGCAGGGAATGTTTAAAAGGAAAATAAGGTTGAGAGAATTAAAAAGATTTTGTGAGCATATATAAAAAATAAATGAGTGTGATAGAGATGTTACTTAGTCATTTTTTTTCTAAATTTTTCTTTCCTTACCTAGACCCAATACTTACCCACAAGCCCTAGATAATTTCAAACCTTGATGGTCTACATTCATGACAAGTTAGGAAAGTTTATGGTACTCTTTAATTGCATGTGAATATCCTTGTGATAGTGAGGATGTAAATTCTTAATATTTTTTTTATTTCAATTGATTCTTCATTACATTATTGAGTGTGAGGTTTTCTAGTTGGGTGAGCAATACTCCATTCTCTAAATAAGTAGCAGGGTATTATTCTTAATCATTGAAAATGAATGAATTAGTGTGAAGTGAGATCTAGAAAAATTTAGAAGGCCTAGTGTTAATACATGATATATATGATTGTTGATTCTAAAATGAAATCCTTACCCAAAAACTTCTGAAAGGAGGATGAAAGTCTTTTGATCTGTGTTCAAAGTGCGGCACCATCTAATTTGCTTGCATCAGTTGGAGTTAATTTGGTTCTTCTTTGTGGACTTTTCATGTCATTTTCCTGTTCTTTATGTATTAACTTAGAGTTGAATCAATCCTTTTACCTTCTACCTGAGGACAAACAATAGTTTAAGAGAGAATCCTTCAAAGCCAATCCAGAGGCCGATAAATATAGAAGGAATTGCTAACTTTCTGAAACTTTACCAACTTATTGATCCTTTGAATGAAAACTTCGTTTGAATGCTTTTGCATGTTAGTTAGATGTTAAAATATTAATATGAGCAGGTAATCTCAAGATATAATGAAAAGCATAGAATTTCGAGCAAAATATGGTAAAGGAATAAAGCCGAGAAAAAAAAGTAAAGCTCTAAAATTAAGTCAATGCGCTACTGAAGATATGTAGACCACAAAATGTAATATGTGGCTGCATATTCTTGTATGCGGGCCGCATATGTGTTCCTAAAGCTGGAAGTTGGGGGATGAATAAAAGTAGGGAAATGTGGACCGCATACCCTTATATACGGGCTACATATGCCATTCAAGACTAACAACTGACGAATCAAAAAAATGCAGAGGGAAAAAGGCCATATACAACCATATATGTCCTCCGCATATGCTAATTTGGGGGCAAATTTATCTTTAGATTGTGGGGAAAAATAAATGGAATTTTTTAAATTTTTTATAAATCTATATTGATTTTCTTCTTCATTACATCTTGTTGAATATTTTGAGTTGAAAATATAAAGTTAAAATGCATTTATGGAAGATACACATGATGAACCTTTTATTATATTCTCTTTCCTTATATTTATGAGTAACTAAACCCTTTTTTAGGGTATGCATTGAGGTAATAAATGTGTTTGGGTGCTGTCTATTTGCTTCTAAAATCAATTTAAGTTTATGGGTCTTACAATTTCTTCATATTTTAATGCAAGTTCATGGTTTAAACCTCAACAACTTCATAATTCTTGTTTTTTAAGAAAGAAGATGAGGGACTAGAGAAGAAGTTGTAAGCAAGGAGTTGAAATTATTTTTATTCAGTAGTCACAAGATAAAGGTTAAATAACTTGAGATAATAGGATTTATTTTAAAGATATATTTTGGATTTTGAGAGAATCCAATTTATAGTGAGTTTATGGATTATGAAATCATAGACTTAGTTCAAATTGTTTGTTAAACTCACTCATTAAGTATTGGTAACCCAATCTTACACATCACTAAGGATCACAACTCTTGAAATCTACCTCATAAAAGTAAAGAAATATGTTTTTACAAATCAATCTACGTTTGAAATTGATAATCTTCCCTCAACTTTAATTTTTATATTTTAAATTGCAAACAATAATGATTAATTACACTTGTAGGAAAAATCTTTGATACTATTCATTATGGGATCTACCCTAACTCTTGAGTTCAGTTACTTTACTTATGACGATCATACCAGTTTTATCAAATTGGAAGTGAGTTTGAATGTTATTATAGGTTAGAAGGTTAAGGAATAAAGAAATACCTTCAGTTAAAGTTTTATATAGAAATCAATTCATTAAGCAAAAGAAAACATGATGACTAAGTACCTTTATTTTTTTTGTTCTAACACAGGGGCAATATGAGGTAGTTATTTCCCTTCTCTAGTTACTCTCTTTATTTATCATGCTCTCATGTCAATCCTTCACGAACTCCATGTACGCATTCGCTCCATTATGTTCAGTTATATTTATTCTCAATTCATCAGTATCATATTCATGTTCATATTCAATTCAGTACTCAATTAATTAGTTTAGCACTTAATTAGATAATTCTATCAGTTCATATCATTCTAACTCAGTTTCAGTACTTTTTTTGGGACGAATGATCCCAGAAAAAAGATAGTGTAATACCCCATACATTTAGCATGGT
>JBDJHY010224604.1:0-11141 GCA_039654485.1 Withania somnifera | reverse complement strand
TTAGACCATTCGAGTCTGAATAATAGAGCTTTAGTTTTCCATTCTTACTCGATTGCTTCCATATTGTTCCCTGTGGATACGACCCCGACTCTGTTGGGTAATTATGCTTGACAACAACCACGTACATAGTTGATTGGTTTCAAAGGTGTACTTGAGTGTTATCAAGTACCCAAATTAAAAAATAGATGATTTTATTGGATTTGGGAGGTGCTTTTTGGTCTAGAATGGGGTCTCTCTTATTTTTCATATGCCCCAGGGGTATTTTGGTGTTTTTGTTAAAAATGGACCCTTAGAAAGTACTGGGTCTTATACTTATGTTTTGATGGTTTGATCGATTCTAAAATGTCGAATTTGGTATGATTTCGTATATATCTTGTTTACACAAGATTCTAAATGAATCTCAACGGTTCAGTCAGAGTAGTAACCTATGTTGGAAATTGATGTTGTTACTATTGTTTTTTCTATCACCGGGTCTCCTTATGTGGAATACCATATTCATGAGGTTGCTAAGTTTTTTTCTCCGCATTTGCAGAATGGAGATCCCATTTGCGGAGTGTATAGGTCGGGGTAGGTCTCGAGTTTATGGAAAAGGCCCGTGTTTTCGGAATGGACCTAGCAGTCACTATATTGTTTTAAGAATAGAATTTTCATGAATTTGACTCCTCATAATACAAATTTTGGGAAAGTATGATCAATGAATTTAAAGAGAACTATTGGGTAATGATTCTAAACCATTCCTTAAAAAATTTTAGTAACTTTAACATAATTATTTTATCAAATTTGAAGGTTTTGAGTCAAAAAAAAGGTGGTTTCAAGCATCAACCCAAAAAATATAAACATCTTGATTTTTGAACCACTAAGTGGATTGGGTCTTCAATAAAACTTGATATTTAGGTTCCCCTAGTGATGGGTAACATGTTTTCGTGATAAAATTTGGGTTTTAACTCCTTGAACTAGGGATAGATTTTTGAATAAAATTCCATAATATGGGTATTGATTTTCATGTTTTCTTGTATGTATTGTGTTTCTAACTGGATTGCGCTCATCAGGAATATCTAAGGAAGGGCAAGGCACAAGATTTAGACATTTTCTTCACTTCTAAGGTTAGTTGAGGTTCCATGGTCTTTGTATAAAGCTTTGGTATGTATTGTGTGCTCATTAGTTTTGATTGGTGAATTTGATTAAGAAATTGACTCGAAAATTAATGGGTTGATTATCATGTGAAATATCTTAAATAGTTTGAGTTATCAAGGTAGCATGGTTATGGGTAGTTACATGTAAAATGGTGAAATTGTTGAAACATGGAATTTATATTTTTGTTGTGGTAGCTTGTTCACAACTTGATTGTTCTTGTGATGACTTGATCATGTTGTTATTAATTTTGGTGCTAACTTACGCACTACTTGATATTATTTGTGGATTGGGTACCATTTATCATATTCATAGATTGGGTACACCATGCTAGTACGAAAAGACACATTATATACATGTATGGATCGGGTACCACGACGGTTCGAAAGAACAAGATAATAATATAAGTGGATCCGGTACCACACTGGTATAGGTGCATGGGCCTTGTGAGCCCTCAATGGGTCCTTTCTGTAATGAATATTTGTAGCATATGTGTACATATATGGCAGATACGCATCATGAGTACTTGCATATTACATTACATTTATATTGATTTTCTCCTTATTTGGCTTGTCTTCCAAATTGATACTTACATTTACTTGATACTTGTGTATTATTCGAGATTACTTCATACTTTTTTATGATTTGATATTATTTGATACTTGTTGATGATTTGATATTTATTAATACTAATTGATGTTCCAAGATTATAGACAATTGTTGACATTTCAGGATTAGTTGACCCTTGATAATAATATGAGATCTTTTAATAATAGTTGAGAACTTATACATATTTATTAATTGACAATGATCGGAGGTTTCTGTGAATCATAGATTCATTAACTGTTGACTAGGCTGCTATATTATGATAAACTATCTGCAAGTTGTAGTATAGGGAGTTAGATAGATAGTAGGAGGATCATCATTGTTTTATATTTAGACCAACCAAGGATACTGTTGAGTACCATTGACTCATACCTTTTCTGCACTTTTGTGCAGGTGCTATAGTGGACCAGTTTAAGCTCTTTTCTTTCATTACTAGCAACATATTCTAGGATATTTAGAGGTATTCTCCACTTGTTCGCAGTTTCTGATGTCTCAACTTACCACTTCTTAGTGTCATTACTCTTTTTTAAATACTTATGGGATTTATAGATCTATTTTTTGTATTAAATCTAACTTAGTGGATTTTGTAAAGTGGCTACCTTTTTTGGGTGTATTATATGACTTCCTATTATATATTTTACTTATGAACGTATTCGAACACTCACACTACTCATATTGGTACATCTTTGCTATTTGGTTTTTTATAAAAGCAAAACCTCTTCATTTTCTATGTAGCCTTCTGTTTTCCTTGTTCTTTAAGTTAATTATTGGTAAGGCTGACCTACCGGGTGGGGAAGGTAAGTTCCATGACATCTAGTTTTTGGATCATGACACAACAGTGCCATAAGTCGATCCATATAAGGTGATGGACAAAGAATCAAGGTAAAGAACACCAAATAATATAGAAAAATAGATTCACAACCCGAAGGAAGCATTAGAAAGCATCAACCCCATAAGGGATTTTAAGGACTTGAGTGTGAAGATTTATGTATTCATCCCAATGTTGAGGTTCCTACAAGATATAAAATACCAAAAAAAATGATGTGTTTGATGGAAAGGGGTTAGGCTCATTTGAGTTCATACTGTGATAAGCACGTTGGAGTGAGGAAGGAAGAGTTAATCAGAATAAATTTGTTTATATGGTCTTAACTAGAGAAACACTTGATTGGTACAAAAGCCAAGACCCGAAGAAATTCATGGATAGGTTCAGGTTCAACACTAGAGGCTATCCTAGACAGGTTCTATTTGATGAAATTGGAAAAGAAGTCAATAGAGTATATTAGGGAATATGATATATGGTGGAGAGCAGACATTGAAAAGGTTCAACCTCTAATGGCAAAAAGCTAGATGATCTCTCTTTTTGTATAATCTTAAAAATAAGCAACATACTACGGAAAAATGATAAGTGTGTTGCAAGAAAAGTTTTTAGAAGTTGTTAGGATAGGATAATTCATTGAAAAATGTATTAATTCTGGAAAAATCATCAAATTGGCACCTTACAAGCAACAATTAAGGCAATTCAGTTAGACTCAATAGGGTTAAGTTAAAAAGAAGAAGGATGGAGTGACTCAATATTGAGGCATTTATCAAAGAAGCAGTCATTTAGCTTAAAATAGCCCCCGAATGCAAACAACATTCCTCTTCTAAATCATGGAAGTTTTAATGTGAATATGATCACCATCAATAAGGAATGTAACTTTGAGGGGACCATAGTGCCAGTTAAAGATGAGGAAAAGGTCGCAACATCAGCTTTTTCAACTCCTATAATTATAGTCCAGGTACGAACACCGATTGAAGTGGAACTTCATGCTCCCAAACCCAGGATCGTGGCCTTGTTTGCTCAATCACATTATTTTGACACTAGAGAAATTCCTTGGAATAATCAAATGATACAAGGGAAAAAGGAAAAGAAAAATAGGTTTTAGAAACAGTTGCTACAGGAATGACAAGATATGGGTGTTGTTATGCTCATGAGAAGGTTGCACGAGGATCCCCTAGCTATGAATTTAATCGAAAAGGGTTATGAAAAAGGCTGAAATTATGGAGTTATGGTGAAAAATGTTAACTAAGGAATGTTCTATTGTGGTGCATCTTAAGAAAACTCCTGCCCAAATTTCTTTATTGTCATTATTTATGAATTCTACAACTTATAGGAGTGCTTTATGAAAGTTCTAGGTGAATCCTCTGTCCCTGTCGGGAAAACTAAATATAACCTTTCAACATTGGTGCGACAAGTTCTGGAAGATAACAAAGTTTCTTTTTTGTGAACAAGGTTTGTGGAATAATAAATCAGTGAACATTACTATCAAAAGCATGAATAAGGTTTTTTCTAAAGTTTTGATTTATAACGGATTAGTTGTTAAAATTTTTCCTTTTACTACCTTAGAAGTTTTAGTAATTGATATTGGAAAGGTTAGTGAAGGCCATGTGAGGGTTAGAGGTTTTGATGGGACCCAAAGAGGGGTTGTTGGAGAAATTTATTTTGTACCACAAATTGGACATATAGAGTTCATAGTGAACAAGTGCTAGACATATCTGCTAATTATAATTTGTTGCTAGGAAGGCCATGGATCTATAAGGTTGTTGTTGTTCCTTCTACCCTTCACCAGAGTTTGAAATTCATTTGAGATTGTGAAGAATTTATTGTTAATAGAGAAAGCAACAATTCATTCTACCCATAAAATTCAGTTCCTATTATTTGAAATTTAGAAAGGATGGATGGATCCATTTTCCATGTTAAAGAGATTATGTGTACTACTCAAGTTCCAGGGGTAAATTTGCCAATTGTTTCAAGCACCGACCGAACCGGAAGCGCCCCTTCTTTCAAAGAGAGGGCATTCCAAAGTGCTCTATTAATCTACTAATAAGTCATTTCATGGCAGTTCCGTCTATCTAATCCGAACTGAGGATGGGTTTTTGGGGTTAGTTCACCCTGACGTGTGCTTATGATGGTGGCCATAGATATGTTGAAAATTGGTGTTCTTCTTGGGATAGGTCTGGGAGTGCTTTAGGATGGAATAGCAGAGCAAATTTAATTTCTTGTTCATAAGAATACCTTTGATAATAGATATGAGCCTACTCCAAGAAGTCTCATCAGCTAGTCTTAAAAGGAAAGTTGACATTATGTTGCTAAAGAATTTCCCCTCCTACATTATTCATTTTCCAAGGCGTTTGTTGCTTAAGTATTAGAGGAATCTATTGAAGACATCCTTGTGGAAGGACTCATAAACCTATTCATTGATGAGGAGGAAGAAGAAAGCAATGTTATTTTGGAGGATTGCACTGAGACTTCAACTATCTGGGATACTAGGCCTGAAGTTCTTTGAATAATTGGACTTGCACCCCATCCCTGGTTCTCCGAGAGTCTTGGTAGATTATTGTATTAGTACTAATGAAACAATACGATTCAAAATTGAGGCTTGAATAATTTTATGAAGCTATGTCTTTTGCCTCCACTTTTGAAAGCTTAAATGCAAAATCCAAACTAAGCTTTCTATTTTGATTTTTAGTTATGTCTTTATTAATTAATTTATTTCTCCTCTCTTTAAATAAAGAAAACTAACAAATATGTCAATACTATGAATGTGACATATAATGAAACAAGTATACAAATCTCCATAAATGGACATGACTTTGACGAATATGAAGAAGATTTGTAATCTGAAGAGTTAACTAAAGACTTTAAACATTTAGAGAATAAGGAAAGGACAAATTTGGCTGAAATTGAATAATAAATTTAGAAGATTGAAACTTGTGAGGGAAACAAGAATTAGCGTCCATCTGAATTTTTCATAACAAAAAAAATCGATTGATCTTTTGAGATAATACATGGATGTATTTGCATGGTCTTATGATGATATGCCAGATCTAAGTACATACATTGTTTCACTTTACCAACTAATCCATCTTGTCCCTAGATAAAGTAAAATACAAGAAAGATCAATCCTATTTTTACTTGAAAAGTTAAAGAAGAAGTCTCTAAGTAATTTCATGCCAATATCATTCAAGTCACAAGGTATCCCACTTTATTAGCCAACATAGTACTGGTGCCAAGGAAAGACGGAAAAACCAGAGTGTCTTTATACTATCGGGATCTCAACAAGGCTAGACCAAAGAATGATTTCCATCTCCCTAACATTCATTTACTTATTGATGATTGTGCAAAGACAAACTGAAGTTGTTTGTTAATTGGTTCATAGGTTACCGCCAGATTATAGTAGATGAAGAAGATGCAGAGAAAACAACATCATCACTCCTTAAGAGTATAGTATTATCAAGTAATACCATTTAGACTCAAGAATATGTGAGAAACATACATGAGATCCATGACTACCGTTTTTCATGATATGATCCATAAGTATATTGAAGTCTATATTGATAATTTCATCATTAAGCCGCGAAAGATCTTGGATGAAAACTTGAAGAAGTTCTTTGACAGGATAATTCAGTACAACCTAAACCTAAATCCTTTAAAATGTTCATTCGATGTTTCTGCTGGTAAGATATTTGGTTCATTGTGAGTAAGAAAGGCATAGAATTAGATCCTTCAAAATAAAGACTATTAAATACTTGCCTCCTCCAAAAATTCAAAAGGACGTGATGATCTTACTTAGTCATCTGAATTACATTAGTCAGTTTATAGCACAATTGAAGATGATTTGTGAGAGAGAATTCAAATTGTTGAACTCAGATGCTTCTACAAAATGGATGAAAGATTTCTAGAGAGCCTTTGATAAAATAAAGGAGTACTTATCCTAATCCACCTATTTTGGTACCTTCAGAACCTGGAAGACCATTCCTGTTATATTTTTCTATATCAGAGAATGCATTTGGATGCATGCAAGGATAACATAGTGAAAGTGGAGAAAGGGAGCAGTCCATATACTACTTGAGGAAGAAGTTTCACACCTTATGAATCCCGATATACTTTGCTAGAACAGACTTGTTGCGCCTGGACTTGGATTGCACAAGATTTAAGAAATTACTTATGTGTGTACACCACTTTTCTAATTTTCCTCCTTTTATTCTCTAAATATATCACCAAAAAGTTAACACTCTATCTAGATTACAAATATAATCAACCAATTCCCAATCCACCCTTAAACTATCATTTCTCTAAGGTGATCTTCTAAATTCATGCCTATCATTTCGTACTAGCATAGGTAGCACACGACTTTCTATTACTTTTCAAGATTAAAAACTGCTAGATGACAAGTCAAAGAAAAACTACTCTTTTAAGAATTAATAGTCAAGTAACTAAACTCATTGAAACACTTTATTTAACCATAGCTTACACATCGCCTCACTACACTTAGTCTATGTGATATAGTTCATCTTCTTAAACTGGATGCATAACCTCATAGATACTTAAGGCTTTCTCATCAAAACCGATACTTAAGGCTTTCTCATCAAAACCACAAAGTATTGCCTAAGTCATTCTATTCTTGGTTTATTTATAACTTTCTCATATTCCATACTTGATCTTACTACAACATAACTTGATATATACATATAACCATGGAATTTGTACCGTACTATATTCATTAAAATCTTAGTTAATGCTTAGAGACTTACCATTTGATTACTGACTGAATAAACACATAATTCTAGTTATATACACTTATCACTAACTAAGCCCACTTTTACTAGATTAATTTCTGATTTCACATGCCTGGATCTAGGATTACTTTACCACATATGAGTTTGGTGATAGCATTATAAATAACACTAAGGTTCTAAAATAGGTATGAGGTTATATCATGCTATACTCTGGATCAACAACACAATTCACAACAATAAGAATACAGATTTTTAAAATAAGAGACTTAGCTGCACAAGTGGGTAAATGTCAATTATTGGGGAGATTTAACTCACTAATGGATCTATTTATGAGAGTCATACTGCTGAAAATATGAATTGGGATTCTTCCACCACCTCAAAGGTGAGGTGACATCGAAACAGTTGAAGTAACATATGAATCTGTATAAGTTTCTTAGAAGACTACTCTAATGCATGAACAAGAGTATGAAGAATGAGAAACGTTTCCTAAATATATGCAATTACTCATTTACAAAAATGTGTCTGTCACAACCATAAACAAGATCCTACTTACACGGCTTTATAAACTTCCTATAAAATATGAACTCTATGCTCTAATACCAAGTTGTCATGCCCCAAGGCTAACCCCTGAACGTAACCAGCTCTCGTAGCCATTTCTGGACTAAGAACGCCTCTTAACATAAGTTGTGAGCATGATTCATGAAACATAAACTGGAAATACAATTTATAATATGAAAGTTGCACAATTAAGTAAACCTATTTATTAAACAAAAATAATATAAGGTAATACATTTTATTGTATATTAAGAGAAAAAATTATGTAAAACATACTACTCAAGTTGATTGACTAATTAACTGTCTATTATAAAGCCTCTACTGAATATTGAAGAGTCGCTAGAACAAGCCCTAGATAAATCTAAACACTGAAATTAAATGACATAAAGATATATACAAAAACTGAATGATCAAAGAGCCTTTGAAAGATAAGGACACACCCTTAGCTAAAGTGACTCTATTGAGTATACTAGTCTTGAGTATGAGAGTGTACCTAAAAATCTACATGATAAGAGTACATAGCACAAAGGAAGTTAGTACATTGAAAATTCTAGTAAGAAGGTACATATATTTGCAATAATATAATTATACTATTAATAATAGTATGGCCGAAGGAAACTGAGGCCGACATTGAGGATCTGTAGTCATGAAAATTGTTTCACCTCTATAATGTATGTTACAAACCTAAATATCTGGGAACTGTAATTAAAACCAAGTCAATTACAATTTAAAACTGTAAATCACAAAGTTGTAATCATGTGTGAAAATCATGAAGTTGTTGCCAGACAAATGATGATAGCTAAGAACACATGCTGGAATAACATAAAAACTGTAAAAAATAATTATAAATAAAATATGTGGGAGTTTTCTTTTAATTAAAATAAGCAAATCAAGCTCACATGAAGTCTAGTGACATGAGCCCCCCCACTGAAATAGGATACTCTAACTTACCATAGATAGAGAAAAAATAACATATGGATCCAAATAAAAGTTTATTGGATGAAAGCACCGATGGCTATGAAGTTTCTGGGAATATAAGATGTTGAATCCCACTTCTATCAGCGTTAAATAATCCTTCAAAACTGATGGTTGTGCTCATAAAAAATTGTAAATCTATATTTCTTGTTTTCTCAAGAATATCATGTAATATCATGTAAATTCGTGATACTTGTACTATTTTTATTCATGTGGCTAATAATTGCCAAAAGTTGAATTATTTCATGATAACATGTGAAACTTAAACATAAAGTCATGAAATTTCTTGAGTTTAAACCAGTTCAGAGAAACTTGAACATATCCATATAAATTTTAATAATCATGTTTGAAATATCCAGAACATCATAAAAATCATAAATTATAAACTTGGGATAATTATAAACTTATAATAAAACATAGCCTTGAATAATTCAATAACTACTTAAAATTAGTTTTGGATGTGGGGATGAAAAGAATCCACCTCTGAATAGCATGAGCACCTGCTAGGAATTAACTCCCAAAGATGATCACACCTTGAGATGGATTATTGAAGGTTAGAGAACCCTACGTTTAGAGAGCTTTAGAGAAACCACGTTGCGTTTTTTTTCCTCTTGAGCTCTAAGTGTCTGGTTAGTCTTTAAGTATTTGGTACATGGGTAGATGCAATGACCCTTTTAGGCCTTCACTACGTCTCTCCATGGTTTCAATGTTTAGATTTTTCATGTAGTTTCTCCTAAGAAATATATGGTTGTTTGACTGCTAGTTGAACTCGTAAGATCGCGTCCCTTTGTCCCAGCCATTGTAGCACGTGTGTCGCCCCCGTCGACCACGAAAACTGAAACGATGCAAAAAATCCAGACCCGTAAAGGAGAAGGACCGGTGGGGGGAATTTGGGAAAGTTGGGCCGATCGGGTGGTGGAGAAAAAGCGAACAAAAGTATGCTCTCTTGCGGTCTTGTTCTCTATTCAGGATATCGAAACATCAATTGGATTGGAAAAAAGAAAGTCGTTGCCAGAGGAAGCCTCTTAGTAGCTAAGGTGAAGCCTGATTTCATGTGGTTTATGATTATGAAATTAACTAATAAATAGTAAAAGAATTACTTTATCTTTGGATCTTAGGTGGATAGCGGCTTGACAAAGTTTAGGAAAAATGCAAGAAGAATTTTTTCACTTCTGTCCTTCGCACGGAAGTATGTCTGAATTCCATTTTCGAATATGAATTTGAATAGATTCTCTTTATTATTAGTTATATAGCTTTTTTATCTTCCACCTTATCTCCACAACTAGATAGGGATGAGGAGTGACTTTTTACCGGACTAAATGCCCAATATCTATTTTATATCTTCGCTACAAAAACGTTCAATTTTCATAAGATCTTCTTGGTTGTTATTCAAAAGGTCCAATAATGTATATATATTGGAAATTTTGAGGAAATTATAGATCCTGGAAGGCAATTCTGATTGGTCAAAGAAATTTGCGCAAAGGACTCTCTTTAACAGAATACATCATTTCTTGCTACGGAGCCCATAAAAGAGTTGTAGATACTGTTGTACGAACATCAGACGCTGGATATCTCACTCGCAAGCTAGCTCCTACTCCTCCTCCTTCTCCTAATGGATAGGATCCTCCTTGATCCTTTTTACAGAACACTCTCGGCACTTTACAACCAAAGTGAGCTGAGAAGCTGAGTAACGTGCTAGGGCTACTAATTGAGTGCCAGCACCTAGCTGTGCTATCAGTAAAAAGGTAGCTTTCTCTCTCGATACGTTCCTCAAAAAATCCAATTCAGGCAAATTCTTCCCCCAACTAACGAAGAGATCTTGGCGGAATTACCACATATGAAATTGAGCACAGTTTTGCAAAAGTTTGGTCTTACTTCACCGTCGAGAAAGGAAAGAAGACTTCCATCTCCAAGTTTAACTCAGGCTTAGCTCCCTTCTTTTTTTGGGGGTGTGAAGCAGTGTCAAACCAAAATACCCAACAAGCATTAGCTCTCCTAAAAAGGAGGTGATCCAGCCGCACATTCAGGCTTTCTACATAGGCATCGTCTAAAACAACGTTTTTTATCAGTTGTAGCAAAGAAAGAAACTTCATAAAAGTCAAACTATGAAAAAATAAAAATGCCTACATTTCCTCTGCATCGACACGATCAACACTACTATCGGAGTGAAATAAGGGATCTAAAGAAGAAGAGAGGCTAGAATATATTAGTAACAAGAAAACCTTGTATGCCTATCTCCAAGCAAGAGGTGGAATACCACAAAGAGAAAGTGTACCTAATAAAAATGTGATTTTGGTAATTGGTACATGTTTTCT
>JBDJHY010224524.1:0-11143 GCA_039654485.1 Withania somnifera | reverse complement strand
TATGTTGAGTATTGAAAGGTTAAGTCAATATGAGGAAACTTGAAGCAACTGTATAGAAAACAGGCAATTTCGACATAAGTAAGAGACGATTCGCCTACTTCCAGGTGAACCATCTGAGCCAGCCGTCTAATAGAAATCACACTGGTTAAAACTGTTCTACCTGATGACGGAACAAATAAACTGTCTGAATACATTTACCTGACGGTGTCGCCCATTTGATGCTTTAGTGGTTTAAGAATAAGAACCAGGTGGCCCAACAGAAGGAACGCCCGTGAGGAGATGGTTCGCCCAAAGGGTTCGCCCAAAGGGAGCTGTCTAATAGGACATTCATTGGACATGAGGTGACAAATGAAATACCATACGGTCCATCTGTCACCAGGCAATTCGTACCATGATTCGCCCAAGCTAAAAAAAGGCCCAGTCCGATTTTCTATTATTGCACTTACCCCCATGCTTTATAAAAGGAAAATTTAGCATAGTTTTACATAGAGGAGATTCTACACAATTACTTAAATATATTTTAGAGAGAGGAATACTTAGAGAGACTTGTGTGTTTAGGGTTTGATACCTATATTCTTCCAAGAACACTTGTGTTGAATTATTTTGATTATTATTCTACAATCAATTGAACGCTTACTTCTACCGTATGTTATTCATGACTTACAATTTCATTATTGTAGGATGATGATATAAATGGTGGTCTAAGCCCCAGCCCTAGGGTTATGGGATCCATGGGTTAAACTGCATTAGGATTGTAATTTGCGTAGGTTGTTGCATCTACTCCATCGTATGAACATAATCTCTATGTAATAAATGACTTTTAGTGGTTGCAAACAATAAAACACACCTAGGTTTAACTAGCACTAGCCCTGTGTATAAAACTAGGAGTTGAGATTATTCTAAGAAATTTAGGGCATTAACCCTCATCTAATGGTTACTGTTGTAATAAGAGTAGTCAACTTGAGTTGCCACAACAAATACAATGCACTCATTCATAGCCCTAATCGGGTGTAAAAGAGATTTTCTTAGGATTAAAGGTTGAGAAATGCTTAAGAAAATAGAATTATGTTTGTACATAACTCTATGTTTAGAAAAGATTATGCAACCGTGCAAAGATTATAATCCGAAGTTTGGTTGAGCCCTGTGAACATGAACCTATGTTAACAATACACTTGATTCAATCGATAATATCTAATAGTAACGACAAATATTGCAATACAATAAATCTCCCTTTTTTAGTTTCCGTTTATTGCTAGAAAGAAGCATAGCTAATTATTGCTAGAAATAAGCAGTAACTACTAGCTACTATTGCTGGGCATATATTCGACACCTTATTCCCTGTGGGATTGATCCCAACCTAGTTGGGTTCTATATTTTGACAACTGACCACTTATGCTTCAAAATAAAGTATAGTTTAGGTGTTATCAAGTATTGACTCTGTTGCCAGGGAATGCGTTTTTCGGTGAAGTCTAAGTATAGTGACTTTTAATTAGTTATTTCTAGTTTTCACGTTTTTGTTGTTTTTGTTTGCTGCAGGACACATGTAGTGCATGCCAAACACTCAGTGTCAAGAAACACCTTTGTTTCCATTCGATCCCGAGATATCATGAACCTTTGTGCGAATGATTAGGCCAGATAATGTCGCTCTACCTGAACTTGAACAATACCCTACAGAGGCACAACATGCAAACTATCCAGATCCACCCCGCAGGCCTCAACCTATGAGACTTTACGAGGTGTATGTGGATGATGAAGATACAGACCTTTACGGGGCTGGTGTAACCGGAGCATCAGTCTACCTGCTAGCCCCAGGCAGTAAATTCAACATCACCAGCACAATGATTTAGTTGTTGACAATAAAAGGTCTATTCCATGGAATTGCTGGTGAGGACCCGAACTTACACTTGAATAATTTCACAACCATCTGCAAGTCTTACAACTTGCCCAGGGTGAGCCATAACGCTATCAAGCTTAGGCTTTTCCCACTATCACTGAGTAGAGAAACTACTATGTGGCTCGACGATCTACCTTCCAACTCTATTGCAATTTGGGCGGAACTGAAAGAGGCTTTCCTCGAAAGGTTCTTTCCTTAGTTCAAAATGCTGGTGGTAAGAGATGAGATAACAAACTTCAGGCAAAGGCTTGATGAAGCTGTTTTGAAGTGTGGCTACGCTTTAACAAAAAGATCAAGCAATGCCCCACACATTGGCTGGGAGATTACTACCTGAAGGAAATATTTTATTGTGCTTTGAATACTCCTTCAAAATTAGTTGTGGACGGAATCAATGGAGGGTCCTATATGTCGCGCACCTATGCCAAGTATCCCAAGAGTGAGACACAGTAACGAAGAACACAAGAGGCTGACACACCAGAGAATTTGAAATATCTAGTGGGGCCACGAGCGATATCATATTAGCAGAGCAACTCCGAAGAGAGGATGAGCGAGACCAAGATATGGTACATCTGAAGACACATTGAGCTGATGTCTAAGCAACTGCTCCGAGGAACCATAAAGTCAAAGTTGTCACATCCTGTGAGAAAGGACCCTGCAGAGCAAATGATTCCGACTCGGATGAAGAGGCAAAGTACCTCCAGAACCTGGGGAGTTTCAACAGGGAACCCAAGGTCAGAACTACAACCGCGAGTATTTCAACGACAAAAGAGCCTATCGGGATAAAGAACAGAGCATTGGAAAGATAGGGGGTGTTCAACAAGAACCAAAATAGAGTTTACGTGCCTCCGGGACAACGCGAGAGGGAGGCGAACACCTCCAGAATAGAAGAGACGTTGGAAAAAGTGCTGACTAAACTGAAGTCGTAGGATGAGAGCCTTCAATTGATCAACACCAAGGTTTTAAATATCAATCAGAGTGTTGACTCTTACTCGGCCTCGATCAGGCACCTGGAATTTCAGATAGGGCAGCTATCCGCATCGCTAAACCATCAAAAAATTGTAACAGTGCGCAGCGTTACTGTACAGATTCCCAACAAGGATAAAGTCTGAGGACTTAATGATAACCGTCGTGCGACGTTAAATCAAGTGCTACTGGGAGACAGCCTAAATTTCTATCCCTATTTATTTTCTATTGGTTTTGTTTTTAGTTGATTGCTAGTTAATTATTTAATGTTATAAGAGTGTTTTCTATGATCGCACATGCCTCGGGGATTTAATTTATAAAAAGGCAGAGTTGACAGCGGCCTATCCCAGTAAGACGAAATGCTGTGCGGTTTGTCTGGATGCAAACGAGTCGCCCAATGCCACCATCTATCTGGGACCCTACTGTATAAGGATGGCCTTCAGACGGTTGCTTGGACAAACCGTCTAGTGACAGACGGTTGCTTGGACAAACCGTCTAGTGACAGACGGTTGCTTGGACGAACCGTCTGTGGCCTAACTCTAATTAACTGGGTCGAGCCTTTTGAGAAAGGGACCCGACCCGACCCGACCCGACCCGACCTAATCCGATAAAAAGGGGTATAAACCCCTTGACCGTTCAATTCCCTCTCATTTCAAATGGAAAACTCCCCACAAACACACGATTAACTCCCCAGTAACTCACATTCAATTCCATCTGTTCCACCTACCAAAACAGACGGTTCACCAAGCGAGTCATCTATTCCAAGACTGCTCGCCTAGTCCTCCCGTATGAGTCTATTTCACATACATGTGTTTGTTTTTTGATATGCTTTCTAAGATTTGTCCTCTATCTAGATACCTATGGTTCCTTAACCACCAAAATACAAAGGAGGCGGCCAACACAACAGTGTCACCCGGGGATTAATAGATGAGGGTCCTAGCCCTGAACAGTGGATGACACACTGTCAAACTAGCCTAGCTAATGCACCGTCTAGACCTGCTCAGGTATTGACTTCCTCATCTAATGAGGTCCGGAGATGAGTCTCGAAGTTCGAGGCTAGCAGCAGTAGCAACAGCAGCACCCAATGCGCTAACCCCACACTAGTCGACACTCTCCATACGCACCTGCAGGGAGACATATGCCTATTCATAAAGAGAAAATCCAGAGTTCAGAGACGAGTCTCGATGGGCCATACCTGGTTCAGACAAAATTTTTACTGAGGGGTTGTTCACAAATGATAAAGGCCAATTTCGATGAAGCATTACGCAAGAAGTCCGGATAGTCACAGATCACTTACCTAACTATCCGTATATTGAGTAAGTCTTTAGAGACTATCAGCTCGAGTGGATGAATAAGCCACCGAGCCATTATTATCCAACTTTAGTTTGCAAGTTTTACGCGAACTACAAAGCGACGCAGCAATAAATCACTCCAAAGGTCCAAAAAGTTTCAAAGTTGGGAGTCCTGGACATTATTAATGTTTGACGAGTGCCCATCGACATATCAGCTGAAACCATAAACTGATTCTTATGCGGCCCTAATTATAATACTCCTACCGACCATCCTGACTTCATCTACTGATATGCCAACTGGAAGACCGGACTGGCTTGCTCAGGTCCTGATAGATACGGAGCTGGCTTGGTTATGCAATCCCCACCTCCCCATCTAGACCGCATCACTAAGCTTCAATTGCTAAGCTCTGGTGGGTTGTGGCTCGGATGCGGATTAAGCCAAAGAGGGCTAACAAATTAACCGATGAAGATGCCATATTGGCTGCATGCCTTGTCTCTGAGTATAAACTAAACTTTGGCTATGAACTTTGGCTGTCTGATAGCCAAAGAACTCCGAATGAGCACTACACGAGAAGGTACGACCTATTCTTATCCCTGCTTAATTAATAAACTTTGTCAGTGGGCCACGGTACCTATCTTACCTGGCATTAATATAGGCATTGATGACCCGAAGACATATGATGTGGAAAGGTCGAAAAATCTTTCTAAGTTGGAGATGAAAAAGTCAAAAGATGCGGCCACTTCCGCTACTAGAACAAGGTCCAAGGATCCAATGGGCACAGACTCTACAGATGCTGCTTTCGTCCCTATTGCACACAGGGATTCTAGTGCCTCGATACCATAAGGCCTACCCACTCAATCAGTCTGCCACCATCCATATTTGATTTCACCCCCGCCAACTTTGCAAGATTAGTTAAAAGGGGTAAAACAAAAAGATACACAATTAGAGGTATTATCGGTAGAGGTAGAGCTGCTGATGGATCAAAAAATAAAGACGACTTAGGAGCCGTATGACAAGATGCAGACCAGATTGACAATATGGAGGAACGCATGAACGAGCGCCTCTGTCTTATGAGCCTATCTTAATGGACTAGATTTCAGGTCGAGCTGGAGCAGCTGTGTGCGGATGTCACTGCCTTGCAGCAGGGTCATCATCCTATTGGCCCAACACCGGCTGATCCCATCGATTTTGACAATAAGGACCAAATATTGAGCTTTACAGAGATGCAGTCCAAGTGGAAAGCTGTTATAGCCGGTGGTGAGGACCAGGAAGAGTCTGAAAGGAAGAAGAAGAAGAAGAAGAAGAAGAAGAAGAAGAAGCGGACTAGCAGCCATGTGGAAGATGATTTGAAGGAAGAGCTGAAAGCGTCTAAAGAGAGTTTTGCGCTTGATGAAGATCATTGACGAGCACAAGTGACGGGTGCTTCTCCTAGCACAATACCGGCTGAGATTGAGCACCTCAGCAGGGCACCTTCCGCTACTACGGAGCCGAGGGGAGCTACTCCAGAGGATGTGGCCTAGGCCGTAATTTTGTGGTATACTTTTTCTTTCTATTTTTATAACACTGTTATCTGTTGTGCATGGGAGACAATGCACCGTTTTTGTGTGGGAGGGGGTGTACCTTGTTTTTGGTTTTTTTTTTTGTTCATTTTTTTTCCTCAGGCATGCTATCTAGGAGAATTGGCATGTCTAAGGTTATTTTGATAAATTTTTGGTTTATTTATTTTGATGTATATTTATAGATTTATTTTGGATGTACTTCATTAAATATCAAAATACCCATATATATAAGCAATTTCAATATTCAGATATTTTATTGGTTTCGATCAAGTGTTGATTGTATGTTATTCTACTATATGTAGTTCAGTAAGGGTGCTATTATTGACTGTGTTTATATTTCCCTGCACCATCTGCTTAACGAGTTTGAATTAAAAGGAGTATATACTTGTAAATGTGGGAGATCAGTCCAAGTTTCTGTTATTGCACTTACATCCATACTCTACAAAAGGCAAATTTAGCACAATTCTACCATAAAACTTATTACATACTTACATACTACACAACTACTTCAGAGAGACTTGTGATTTCAAGGTTTGATACCCATATTCTTTCAAGAACACAAGTGTTGAGTTCTTTTGATCATTATTCTACAATCAATTGAACATTTAGTTCTGTGGTATGTTATCATTACTTTATGATTTCAGTATTGTAGGATGATGTTAATGATGGGCTAAACCCCAACCCTAGGGTTGTGGGATCTATGGGTTAAACTACATTAGAATTGTAATCTACAAAAGTTGTTACATCTATTCCATCGTATGAATATAATCTCTACATAATAAATGACTTTTAGTGGTTGCAAACACTAAAACACGCCTAGATTTAACTAGCACTAACCTTATGGATAAAACTAGGAGTTGAGATTATGCCAAGAAATTCGGGGCGTTAACCCTCGTCTAATGGTTGCTGTTGTAACCAGAGTAATCGTCTTGAGTTGCCACGACAAATACAATGCACACATTCACAGCCCTAACCAGGTGTAAAAGAGATTTTTTTAGGATTAAAGATTGAGAAACACTTAAGTAAATAGCATTATGTTTGTACGTAACTTTACGTTTAGGAAAGATTATGCAACTGTGTAAAGATTACAATCAGAAGCTTAGTTGAGCCCTAGTGAATATGAACCTATGTTAACAATACACTTGAGTCAATCGACAATCATTAACACTAATAACGAATATTGTGATACAATAAATTCCTTTTTTTACTTACCGTTTATCGCTAGAAACAAACACTAATTATTAGCTACTATTGTTGGGAGTATACTCGACACCATATTCGCTATGGGATCGACCCCAACCTAGTTGAGTTCTATATCTTGACAACGACCGCTTATACTTCAGAGGGATTTGTAATTTGGATATTATCAGAGGCTCCTGGGTTATGTAGATTTTGAGTCACTTGGAGCATTATGTCTTTCTAAGAGGTGTAGCCCTGTTCACCTTGAATAGAAAGATTATATACTTAGCACACATATTTAATCCATGTTGATAGTAATGGTAGCTTATGTGATTATATATGGAATTCATACCTTAAAATAGTATGATGCCTTCTATAGTTCTGTGTTAGTATTTTTCATTGAGACTGAATGAATTGTTATATAGGTTAGTTCATCCTTGGCTATGTGAGCCTATGGACAATGTAGAGTCTTAAAAGCCTTTTTCCAAAATCTCAAATTTTTTAAAACCTTTTTTTTGTTCTCAATTGGCACTGACCTCCGGGTGGGAGTCTGTTGAAATTTGGACTTGTGTTAATTATTTAGGATAGTGATGTGATCCAAGTGGTGAATTAATAAAAGACCTTATAAATATTGTTGTGTATATCAATAAGTTATGTCCAATAACTATTGACCTATGATGGGTAGGCACTATATAAATAGAGGTCAACCCCCTTTTCCATTCTATTTAGAAAATCCTAACATATTTTATTCTTGAATATGCGGTATAAACGAGAAAATATATATTGTAAAACCTGCAACCCTTAATTTTATTTTTATAGTATTTCATTCTAAGGACAATTTCAAAATTAGGTGCAATCTTAAGGAAAAAGATAAAGCAAGACTAGTTCACATGAAACTTGTTTGGTTAATCGTTGATTTGGTATATTGAAACCCAATTATACTTGCATTAGTGAGAAAACCCTTTGACAAAAATTTTGATGGAAATTGGCTAAAGCGATAAACAAATCTTGCACATGAAACTCTCAACTAGTTGGTAAAACCAGCAACAACAACACAAGGAAAATAAAAGAAGAACAAAGAAATAGGATGCATCATAGAATCAAATTCATTAATACACATACAAATAAAATTAGATAGATACTTACCTTGATGAGAAAACACGAATAAATATATTTTCTATCAACAATGGTTCACAACAGCAAGATAAACCACAGAAGGGTGGAGTTCTTCTTTTAAGACAACTCTTTATGTTTTGAAAACAGAGAAGGGCTTAGGTTTTACATTTTTTATTTTGGAAGGGGAGTTGGGTTGAAGGAAGTGCGTAGATATAGGTGGGTTATAAAAATAAAGAGGGAAAAAGTAGCGCTAAATTCTTCTATTTCTTACGACCGAATTTGAAGCTTTTCAGCATTGGGATAACATCCTTCGTTAATATTATATAAAAAAAGGTTTTCAACGACTGAAATAATTGGGTTGCTATACATATATTTATTACGATTGGTTTCATATTTCTTCGTTAAGAAATGGTTACTAAAAGTCAATTTTTTTATAGTGAAGTGGACGAGGCTTCTTGAAAGGCAGTGATGAAAGTGGATATGAAAATTTGATGGAGTCAAAGGTGGATACCGATTTTTCGCTGAAGGACAATATGAAGGAACATAACAAGAGTGTTGATAACTTGAAGAGTAATTCCGTTGCGTATAAAAAGATACATATAAGTTTTGCTGGTATTTTGCTAAGTTATATGTATATATCTGTTGATCAAGTTAGATTCTCGTTATATGTATATTCTATTGATCAAGTTACAATAGCAAGTTAGATTCTCGTTATATGTATATATCTGTTGATCAATTTAGTATAAGTTTTGCTAGTATTTTTTAATTAATATACATGAATGATTGTTTTCTTTGACCAGCAACCAAATGACTCCTTAGGCGCTATTTGATTAAAGAAATTATTTTAATACAAATTTAAAATATTAAAACTCCCAAACTTATGAAATTATGTATTTCATATAAAAGGAGAGATATTTATTATAATTATAATTCTGGTTATAATTCAAGATTATGAATAACATTGTTTTTAATTAACGACATTAACTGCCGTGTAATTCATAAATAAATATATCAAAATTATTATATGAAGACTAAACAATAATTAAATTATTGACCCCTATCTCTTTGATTGATCAAAAAACAAGTTTGATTATTCATCTTTTTTTATATATGCATTCTCCGAATAATTCAAATCGAATTAACTATATGTCCAGTACGGGCTTGCATGACATGATCGATCAATAGATCTTTTATCATATATTATTTCATATATTACACAAGAAGATATTTTATTAATGGAGTACATATCCACTTTCAAAATGTTTTAGTAGTGAAATAATAAACGCACGACACTCAAAATTTTGTACTAAAGAGCGTGAAGGTTATCCAAGAACACCAATAATATTCTTACTATTAACAATTAAGTACAAATTATCTCTCTCTATTAATTAAAATTTTGTTGTATAAGAGATTTTCACTTGGCCTAATTTTATTTTTATTAAAATTAAAATGTCCGAACCATAACTGTAACAAAATATCAAGATGAACAACTCCAATAAAGCAGCAAACAACAGTTAAAAAAGTAAGAATAAGATACTACACACATACTGTCTAATAGTACTAAAATTATGGTTGTTCATGATTTGGTTAAAAACCAAATCAAATTGGTTAAAAAGGTTGATATTTAGTTTGTTTTGGTTTGGTTTGATTTGAAATTTTAAATATCGATTTTATTTGGTTTGGTTTTAATTTTACTAAAAAAATTGATAATTGATTCTTTTACTTTTAATTTTTTAATTTTTTAATTTATTTATTATTTTTAATTATATTATTTTTTATGCTTTTAAATTTTACTATTATACTTTTAATATGAATAAACTAAGAAAAATGAATAAAAATGTTAAAAAATTTTGTCCTGAAAGTAGCCCAAGTAACAAAAAATAATAGGTTCCGGTAGTACTAAAAATTAGAATCTTATGATTGTCTCTCCACGTAGTATTGCTAGTGAATCTGAACATGAATTTGAATATTGTGGGGTGGGGTATGCATGATATGAATTATGCTGAGTTGCAAGAAAATTACGAAATAAAAGAAGATAGTGAATTAGAAGGGGATGCTAATATTAATCACGACGAGCTTAAATATAATGATGATGATGATGATGATGATAATCAAAATCTCAACGTCTCGTCCCCTCAATCTGTTAATTTTGCTCCTAAGTCTCCTATACCTGCAAGAGAACCTAGAAAAATTAATGTTGTATGAAATTTTTTGAAGATATAACAAGAATTGAAACCATAAGATGTGTTATTTGTAATCGAGTATTTTTGCATAAGAAGCGGACAACACAGGGGACGAGTACATTGATGAGAAATTGTAGAACTAAACATAAAGTAGAATGAGCCAAAGTAACCGGTGTAAAGGAAGGAGGATTGAAGCAAGGTATATTAAATTCAAAAATCCATAAATTAATTCAAAATTATAATAAAGTACATGACCTTTTAGAAATAGCAAAAATGATTGTTGTAGGTTGTTTGCGTTTCACTTTTACTTTTTTTGATGCATTTGTTTTTACATATAAAGAATTTATAATTTAATATTTGTCAGTATTCCTAGAAATACATGTCGGTCAGATATTTTTAGATTACACGTACAATATGCATTTTATTTACGTACTCTATTTCTTAATCTTTCATGTAGAGCTTCTCTAAATTTCGTACTTGGTCGGGCTGTAAATAAAAATAATTATTTATTCGTTAGTTGTCATTGGATAATAGTAATTTTATAATTCAAAAACAAATTTTAACTTTTCTATATGATAAAAATCGTAGCCATGATGCAACATTTATTTCAGACACAATTACTAAAGTTGGTAATTATTATAATCTGAATGGTAAAATTTTATGTGTAGCTTTTGACAATACATTTAATAACACTTTTTCTATTGAGACGTTAAAAAGATCACTTTCTACACAACTTGAAGATAATTTTCATATTAGGTGTGCTTATCATACATATAATTTAATTGTTAAGGATGGTCTTACTCTTTTGAACATATACTTCAAAAAATTATCTTGTAGTAGTATTTATTCAAAGTAACAATAGAAGGGTTAGACTTGCAGAATTTAAAGTAAAATGTGCACAACTTAATCTGAAATCTTGATTAATGCCCGAAGAAATAGAAACTAGAAATAACTCA
>JBDJHY010224504.1:0-11143 GCA_039654485.1 Withania somnifera | reverse complement strand
TATCAGAAGGATCTTAATTTGAGGCAACATTGTTGGTTAGAGTTTCTAAAGGTTTATGAAATGATTATCTTGTATCATTTGGCAATGCCAATGTGGTGGCAGATACCTTTAGTAGGAAGTCCTTGAGTATTGGTGGTTTTTTTTCTAATCGAGTTGAGAGGCGGCCTTTTGCTAGAGATATTAAGAGTCTAGCCAATAGTTCAGTTAGGTTGTATATTTTTGAGGATGGTGTGTTTGTTGCTTTTTTGGAGGCCTCGATCCTCGGTAATGGAGAAGATTCGTAAAACTTAATTTGATGATGGTAATTTAAGGACCATTTTTGATAAAGTGTTTGGGGACGAGGCCAAGGCAGTAGTGTTGGATTTAGAGGGTATCTTGAGGATTAGGGACCAAATTTTTGCCCC
This sequence comes from Withania somnifera, assembly GCA_039654485.1. Taxonomy (NCBI): domain Eukaryota; kingdom Viridiplantae; phylum Streptophyta; class Magnoliopsida; order Solanales; family Solanaceae; genus Withania; species Withania somnifera. The sequence goes on along the minus strand of JBDJHY010224504.1, from coordinate 10,739 downwards.
TAAGTCTAGTGACGTGACTAGGTGTCACGACTCGATTTCTCAGATCATGAGGGCACCTACTATTCCATCAGTAGGAGAACCAAAACTGTAGTCTGAAGGCGATGCGGAGGACTACTCTATCAAATGCGAAAAACACAAGTATGATAAACGATAGATGAATAAAGCGGAAGTAAAAAGGATCAACAATTCCCAAAACCTAGTATCACTGTAATACAAAACCTCTAAGTACAAAAAAGGAATCAACTGTCTAATACAAATGTATCTCCAAAAATACAAGGAGATCAAAAGAAATTCTGAAGAGAAACAGGAAAAGTTGGACGCCAAGCTCACCCTGTCTCTGAAATCAAAAGAATCTACAAGAACAACGATCTGTGAAACAAGGTGGCACACAAGTACTCGGATCTGCACATGAGCAAGTATAGTATGAGTACAAGCTGCCGAAGCAACCCATGCCTAGTAGGCTTCGAGGGCCTACTAGGAACATAGCAATAATAAAATTAGTAAATAATGAAATGCAATAAGTAGGGTCACAGAATCAAATAGTACACCATGGAAGCTAGCTTCTCAAATAGGGACCAAGCAATAGGTAGAACATGTATTGCTAGCTAATCACATTATAGGATTTTAGGAAATGAAGGAAAATGTACCTGGAAATCCTTTCAATAGTATATATAAATAATAACATAATAATCAAGAGTCAAAAGAATACATGAGGATAACATGGATAGTATACCGATAACCTCAAATATAATGGAAAACTTATAAGAGAATACCATGTATAATAACCCATAGAAGTAGTAAACCTCAAAAGTAACACTACCGTAACTAAGCAATAAAATAACAATATAATAAATAATTTAAACACAGAATTCACACTCACAGTGGGCTATATCTAAGCTAGGGTACATTGAAAAAGGTAAGTGTAGAAAAGTAAATACACACACATGATATAACTAGTCCTGTGTACGTTTTTCCTCCAGTACCTATAGGTCCAGCAGACAAAATCCATTGAAGGATACCCTAAATATTCCCAGTATCTCTCCTTCGTCCAATACTCCCTCCATGTCACCTGAAATCCCAAAGGAAAGTTCCATGGAAGTACGCTCACCACGTACGATCTTTAATGTCATCATAACCTCACATCCAAAATCACAAAGACTCAAGGGTCTCATAGTCTGGAAACCAATGTCTCATCAATAATATCACGAAGACGTACTCGGAAAGTTCTAGCGTACAACGCCTCAATAAAATGATATCACAAATATCCTCAATAGATCGAGTATCATCAAATCTCCACAACTAGTAAGTGTGATAAGTGTCAAAAAGTTGTACTCACTGCCATACGACGATAGACTTAAGTGACAGCAGCGGTACGTACTATCGAACAAAGTCGGTCTAAAGTCCCAACATTAATTAGTCAAATGATATTTTCCGGTGCAAGGGTGTAAAGCATGGACTAAAACAAGTAAAAATAATATTATGGGGTGTTCGATACAATGCCGAGTCTAAAATGATACAATACAACAAACCTCCCAAAAACTCATACTTTGAGAACTTAGAATAAAGCCTATGTTCTCTCAGTGTATGAAGAATCAACCTCAAGTGCTGCACATGATTGGATTTACTCCGTGAATAGTCTAAGATGTCATCAATAAAAAAATCACAAAAGAGTCTAGGTAGCACTTAAACACCATATGCATCAAATCTATAAAAGATACTGGAGCATTAGGCAGACCAAAGGACATAACCAAAAATTCATAGTGACCATAATGAGTCCTAAACGTTGTCTTAGGTATATCCCCTCTCCGAATCTGCAACTGATGATAAACAGATCTCAAGTCAATTTTTAAGAACACTGCAGCTCCTTGAGGCTGATCGAACAAGTCATCAATTCTTGGCATAGGATACATGTTTTTCACTGTGACTTTATTCAACTACCAATAATCAATACATATTCTCATAGTACTATCTTTCGTCTTCACAAATAGAATTGGCGCAGCACAAGGTGACATAGTGGAATGGACAAAGCCTTTATCTAATAAATCTTGGAGCTGAACCTTCAGTTCTCTCAACTTTGCAAGAGACATACAATATGGAACAATAGAAATAAGCTTAGTGCCCGGCTCCAAATCAATAGTAAAATTGATATCCTTCTTTGGTGGTAGGCCTGGTAGATCGGTCCAAAATACATCAAGAAACTAAAAAACAATAGGAAAAGACTCAGGAGTAGAAATTTTAGCCTGAATATCATGAAGATATGTAAATATACCAAACACCGTCTCCCTACTAATCTCCTAGCTTGAAGGTAAAAAATAAAGCCTGTTGGTGCGCGACTACTAAAACCCTACCTCACAAATAGAGATGAACCAGGTACTGCTAGGGTAACGTTCTTGGCATAATAATCCTAAACCTTAAGGTGAGGGGACAACAAATCCATACCCAAAATAACATCAAAGTCAATCATTCCTAAAAGCATTAAGTCAGCCCAAGTGTATAGTCCACTAACAAAAATCATGCACGATTAGATCACCCAATCCACTACTAAAGAATCCTTTACTGGGGTAAAAGCACTCATAGATACAACTAACACATCACTGGGAAACCCCAAACTAGGTGTAAAATAGGACGACACATACGAGCAAGTAGACCAAGGGTCAAATAAGGCTGACACAGGTATAGAACACATAAAAATCAAAACTTTAATCATAGAATTTAAGGCCACAATGTTAGGTCAAGAAGGAACAACATATAATTGGCGATCACCACCATGAGACAACCACCGCTACCACCGCCCCTACCATGCTGGCCACCACCATGATAACCACCATGTGCTCCACCTATAGCTGGCGGAGGCACTGATCTCAAAGGTTGTGTAGACTGAGGAGAAAAATAAATAGTGCCCCTTTAAGGAAAAGCTATAGTATAATGGCCCACTTGGCCACACTCAAAACACGACCTTGATGGCCCACTCTATCGGGATCCTCTACCAAGAATCCATCTATCTTCCATGCTATGACTATCCAGCTACTCGCATATATTATCCTGGAGATGGAGATGAGACCTGTAATGATGCCTGCACCGGCCTTCTAGACTAGCTTTATGCCTGGTGAAACTAACACGACCCCCAGAACAGGACCCACTATAACCTCCCTGATGTCTTTGCCTCTTTTTGTTGCATTGATGCGACTCATGATAGAGGGCTTCCATAGAATTAGCGTGATCAACCACTTCTTGAAATTGAAGACCATCAGCTACTAGCAATGCTACTACCTTGGAGAGTCTGTCTCTTAAACCATATGCGAATCTACAGACTATCTCTGCCTCCATTGGCATGAACTCTGCGCCATACACTAACAACTGATAAAATTGAGCCTTATACTCAACCACAGATATCGAACCCTGTTAAAGATTTTTGAACTCCTCTCTCAGGTGCTCTCGCTCGGCCCTGGATACAAATTTCCTTATGAAGACCTCAAAGAACTTAGCCCAAGTTAATTGGGGCAAACCTGCTTGTCTACAATCCATGAAAGCTCTCCACCATTGTTTAGCTGCACCAAGTATCTGATATGTGGAAAAAGCTACATCGTGGGTCTTCAATACCCCCGTGTTGGTCAACCTCTCTTCACACTCGAAAATGAAATCATGAGCTTCCTCCTGTGGAAATCCAGTGAATCTAGGGGGATCCAACTTCAGATATTAGGTCAAAAGCTTCTGCTCTGAATCTTTCATAGTTGCTTAACAGCAGGAGCAACGACTGGCACTAGAAGGACATGAGCAGGTGTAGAGATGTCTGTCGTAACAAGTGGAATTGGATGCACTGTAAGAGTTGTTGCTGCAGGCTGAGGTGCCAGAACAACTGGCTGTGTTCCCTTGGTAGGAGGCCCACCATAAGCACTGAGTAACTTCCATAATATGTTATGAATGCCCGAAGAAGGCACTGTAACAGGTGCTAGAATAGGTATTGTAGGCACTGAAGGAACCTCAAAAGTAGTAGCAGGTGTGGGTACTTTTAGAGGTACTCTAGTTGTTTTCTTTGTTGTCGATAAACGTGTACGAGAAATCTACAAAAAAGTGATAATAATGAAGGAGAAGTTTCAAGAAACCATCAAGGATGTACGCACGATATAGTATTCAAAAGAAAGAGTAATTTTCCTAAATGTAACTATAGCCTCCCAAAGATAAGAAATGGACATCTCCAAGTCGATCCACAGGACTCCACTGACACCAAAGAACCTAGAGCTATGATACCAATTTTTCAGGATTCGATTTCTCGGATCATGAGGGCATATACTATATCACTAGTAGGAGAACGAACCCCATAGTCCAAAGACAAAATGGAGGACTACAATATCAAATGCGGATGAGACAATTGTCATTTTAGATTGGCAAGTTTAGAAGCTAAGGAACAAGGATATACCTTCAGTAAAGGTTTATTAGTAGCACCGACAGATCGAGGAGGATACATGGGAGATCGAGTCTGATATGTAAAGTCTCTACCCTCATTTTTTAGACTCTTTAGGTAATCTTTCTTTCTTATGTTCGAGGAGGAACATGATTTTTAGTGGTGGATAATATAATGACCATCAAGGTTATTTCAATTTTTAATGTACCTTACAATTTTCCCATTCCCTTAGTTGTGTATGCCAAACTAAGTTTGGTTTGTTATTTATTTGGGAATGGAAAAGAATTTTGAAAAAGTTTTTGAGAATTCTTAGTTTGTAAGCTTAAGTGAAAATAGTTGACTTTAGTTAACAATTAGAGTTCAGGAACTCAGATTGGATATTCATCAATTTTGTCTCCTCTGGAATATGGAATTTGGTCTAGGGGATCTTTGCTTTCTGTTATGACCCATTTGTGTTGATTTTAGATGGTTTGATGGGATAAGTTAGAGGTTTAATAGAAATGGTTAATTTAGTTCAACATTTAGTGTTACAACGCTTGAATTCAAAATCTAACAATTCTATTGGTTTTGGAAGGTAATTTTTGGTCAAGAATAAGGTCTTGTTTATTTTTGAAGGACCCAGGGGTAGGTTAAAAGTTGGTTTATTGGACCCTTAGAGGACATCAAATCAAGAAGACTTTGGATTAATATCCTAATTGTTCCCTAGAATTCGAAACACCAAATTTAGTATGAATGCATATATGGTTTGTTTTCAAGGGGTTTTGAACGAATCTCGAGAGCCCATTCCAAGTTCTAAAAGTTGGCTCAATTATCATTGGAGAACTATTTGGTGTTACCAATTTATCAGTTGTTTATACCGATAAATTGTCCTGGCCAATAAATCTGCCAATTTGGTCGATAAATTAATTATTGATTAATTGATCATTTGGTCCCATAAATTGGCATGGACAATAAATTAACCATTTTGACCAATTTATCGGCATTTGCTGGTATAAAAACCTAATTTTTGAAATTTTTCATGAACTGCTAATATTTTCTTAAACCCAAGGCAATTTTCTTTAGGTTTTGCAAAACCTAAAGATGGAATTCAAGTCTAAACTGCTAGGCAACTATTTCTAGCACTATTTCTTTATTTTTATCATCATTTCACCTTACATTCATGAATTTTTAGTGCAAAAATGGTGAAATTTATAATGAACTCAAAAAAAATAGAAATCTGGTGTTTTGGATTACAAAATGGGTTGCGTTTTTGGTAAAACATGATACATAGATTCCTCAAGCGATGTATAACTCGTTTTCGCAATAAAATTTGGTTTTGACCGTGTGGATCTGGGGTGGAATTTTGTATATAGCTTTAAATAGTGAGATATGGATATTGATTGATGTATTTTCTTATGTATATTATGTTGGTGACTAGACCACGCATGTTTGGAGGTGTTGTAGAAAGGAAAAACTCACCAGTGATCTTTGTTCTTTGTTTTCGAGGAAAGTTGAGGTTCTTTTTTCATTTATAAAGTGTTAGTACTTGATTGTTAGATTTATTATAAATTGAGGGTAATGGGTATATTGGGGGAGATCATGTGGGTTAAATTATGAGGCCCACCCAAGTGCTAGTTTTCAAGCATGCCGGGCTTAAAATAAAGAATTACTTGATAATGTGGTCCTATGGATTATTAGTGTGAAATGAGTTCTTGATTGTGATTTGTGGTGTGTTGATTAGATTTTATTGAATTTTTATTGGTATCGTGTTACAATACTTGAGATATTATATTGACGAATAATTATTTTCTAGTTATTGATGCCCATTATTACCTAACTATGCTTGAGTACTATCTTTTGATGATATGATGAGATTGGTTATCATATTAGGATGAAATTATATTGTGGTTGCCTCGTGATGTCTTATTAATAGTTTTGAGATGAGAAATGTGATGCCTTGTTGAGGCTAATTGGGTACAACAATTGACTTGTGATAGCCTGTGTTATGTTGTGTTATATATTATACTGTTTTCAGTGCCATGTTCCATGATTTCATTGATATTATTTACTTGATAATAATTAAGAATACAATTTGATTTGTGGCTCCTAAAAACAAATGATATGATAAAACCAGTGGGAAATAGTTTTGGCTAATGATATGGTAAACCCGATGGAAATGGTTTCGAGTAGTAATATAGTTTGACAGAAAATGGTTCTAGACGAGTAGATGGACCTTATGAGTCCCTTATGGGCATGAATATGATGAATATCAGTAGTGGGTTGTAGCCACAGAGTCACCCTTTAGGCAGGAACAACATCCTTAGCCACTAAGTTGCCTCAGTAGCCTTAGATGAACCTTTGACTCATGCCTTACTATACCACTCATACTCAGCGGAAGCAACATCATTTAATTAATAATATAGAAAATGGTAGTGGACCTCATATCTCAGTCAATAAATGTAATACTGAATGAAATAGAAAACTCAACATCAAACTATCACTCCACTTCCTGAAAGTCACTAACAAGTTGAATAGTAAAATACTAGGACAATACCCCTTGTTGTAAAAAAAAAAAAATAGATAGAACTCAACCATCTTAGCTCTAAGACAAAACTATCAATGCATGCATGAGCACATGATACTCACCTTAACTTTCACCTGTTAGATTTACTAATTAGATTTATGCAATAAGGAAAGAATAATTAAAAGTTCCCCTTTACACCTAACTTTTCTTTTTGACCTTCTTTTAACTCTGCTGAATGACTGACACTTTGAATGAACTAGGAGGTTCTATAATTGACATTCCTCATGTGCAAGGAGATGATATCCAACATAAGGCCCTATGCTACATGGGGTACAAAACCTGCTAGAGAAAGGGCCATGAACTATCTCCTAGTGGATCCACTAAGCTATAAACTATAAGTGCTGCCTTAGACATGAAATTCCTATGTTTGGAGGCACGGGGTATGGGATAGGGACTAAGTCACCCAAATATATTCGATGCTAATACTATTCCCAGAGCTGAATATGAACTCAATATGAACTATACTATCAATTTTGACCACATAAGGTCCCATAAACTCATGAAATTACTGTCTCTATCATACCACTCTCTTATTATCATATTTTAACTTTATCATAGTTAAACTGACTTATGATCCAGTCTTAGACTCTAGAAGACAACATCCTTAGTTTATAATTCATAAAGTTGACCATAACCATGACCTATGATTCTAACCCTACACTAACCATACTAGGAACCTTTACCTTTAATTATAGAGATTTTACTCAAAACATGAAAAAAAAAGGATTATATAGACTCCATATAAGGGACATGAACTCATGAACTAGACCATGCTTCTTAATCAATAGCAATTTATGAGATTCTATCATAAAAACATATATCAATATGATTAATTATCAAGAGTATGTAAAATAAAAGGCTTGCAATCATGAATATCAATTTTGGAGATTCATCTTGGAATCTCTAAGTCATAACTATGGACCAACATCCAATGTTAAAGGAAAACCTTGTTCATGACCCACATACCTGAATAAGATAAATCTACAAAGGAATTGGTGAAGAACATGATGCATAATGATCCCTTGCAGAAACTCAAGGTTTAGTTCTTGAGAGAAAACCTTGAAGAAACTGCTTATTTATTTGATTATGAATTAATGAATACAAGAAATATGATTTTGGTATTTATAGTTACCCTAATTTGATGCAAAAATGACTTAGGATTAACCATATAATGAGTGGTAATTGTCTAAAAAGAGCTTGAGAAAAATCCATAAAAATAGGAACTGGTCACTTTCCATGGTGGGATTGATGGTCCTTCAACCCGATTGATGCCCCCTCATCAGATCCATTAAACCATGCCCTCAACTTGGCCTCAATGAACTGGTTCGACAGTCCATCCTATGGTGCATAGACTTGATTCATAGACTGTGGAAAGGTTCATGGGGTCGGCCCATGCTTACAAATTTTTTAGGAAAACTAGGTCCACTCCACGGGTCAAATAATGGGTCATTGATTGTGTCCATGATCTATCAAACAAAATGTCAAGAAGGGGAAGGAAAGAGGCATCACTAGTTTGGTTTGAAGGACTATTCCATGGTTGGTCAAACAAGACACGGATTGTCAAAAGGTCCATGAAGTAGGTGCAGTTCCTGATCCGTACATAATTTAACAGGATGAGTTTATTCAGCTCAACAAGTACCTAAAATAAATTTCTAAGATTTTACAATATCTCCCCCTTGAGATCATTCGTCCTCGAATGAATAATTTTACCATAGAAAAAGGTAAAAGGACTAGGAAACTCAAGTTGACTAAGAAATCGACCCATAACCTTATATCAACAAGAAAAACATGGTTTACCTACAAAATCATCTAACATACATACATACCACTACAACTGAATTCAACTATCATGAACTCATTAAATTATGCACAAGTACTCATATTGGGAATCATGCACTGCTACATATTACATGCTCATGAACGAATAAGGAAAAGTTGAATAGAGAGGCTATTACCTAAGACTAAAGTGGAACTAGACTAAAAAAAGTTCGGGTATCTGTGTGTCATATCTGCCTCTACCTCCCAAGTAGCTTTGTCAACTGGATGGTTCTTCCTTACAACCTTAATTAATCCTGTTGTTCCTTAACTTACAAACCTTTCTATCAAAAATCTAAATAGGAATCTCCTTGTAACTCAAGCTTTCCTCAATACCGACACTGTTCACTGACACTACCAAGGATGGATCACTAAAGTACTTTCTGAGCAAGGACATGTGAAAATATTATAGGCTGCTGCTAACGTTGCTGGAATATCTAACTCATAGGCAACATTACCTACCCTTCTCAAAATTTGATAAGGTCTTATATACCTTAGACTAAACTTCCCTTTCTTCCCAAATCTTATAAAATCTTTCATTAGGGATATTTTACGGTATACCCAATCGTCTACCTTAAACTCCAAATTTGTTATCCTCATGTCTATATAGGATTTTTGTGTTCTTTAAGTGGTCCTTAGTCTCTCATGTATAATCTGAACTTTCTACATAGCATTATGAACTAGCTCTGGACCACTTATAGTTGTCTCACTTGCCTTAAACCAACCAATGGGAGAGCTACATCATATCCCATACAAAGCCTCAAATGAGGCCATCTGGATACTAAAGTGAAAGTTGTTTCTCTGTGCAAACTCTATCAAAAGTAAATGTTCAATTCAGCTACCCTTGAAATTGATTATATATGCCCTTAGCATATCCTCTAATGCCTGAATGTTCCTCTCTGCCTGGTGATCTGTCTATGGATGAAAATCCCTATTCAAGTTAATACTAGTACGCAAACCTCTCTAGATGATATCCAAAACTGATATGTAAACTATGTACACCAATTTGAGATAATAGTAAATGGAACTCCATGCACCATAACAATCTACTACAAATAAATCCTACCATACAGCTCTGCTGAATAGTTGGTGTGATTAGGTAGGAAGTAATCAGACTTATTCAGTCAATCTACTATAACCCATGTAGAATCATGCCTCTTTACTGATGGTAGATCAACGACAAAGTCCATATTTATCACCTCCCACTTTCAGGTTGAAATCTCAAACTGTTGCATCTCGCTTGCTAGTTTTTGGTGTTTTACCTTTCGTTGCTAAAAATTAGGACACTTAGACACATACTTATCTATGCCCTTCTTCATACCATTCAGTCAATATGCTTCTCTCAAATACCTATACATCTCGTATCCCAAGGGTGAATAGAATACCTAAAACCATGAGCCTCTAATAGGATCCTCTCTTTTAACCCATCGATTACTGGAACACAGTAGATCTTGATTATGAAGAGCCATATCTCCCATTTGGGAGAAAACCTAGAATTTCTGCTTGTGGATGCACTTTTAAATTGAACTAAGGCTGGATCACTATCTTGCTTCTCCTTCATATCTACCACTAGAGATGATTCAAAAGCATTCTGAACAAGCATGCCCCCATCCTCTACACCAACTAATCTAACCCCAAGGTTTGTAGGCATATGCACTTCTCGAGACAACTATCTCTTACTTTCATCAACATGAGACAAACTACTTAAAGACAACCTACTAAGGGCATCAACCTCTACATTGACCTTGCCCGGATGATACATAACTATCATATCATAATCATTCAAAAACTCCAACTACCTCCTCTGATGAGGATTTAAAGCTTTTTGATCAAACAAATGCTGAAGACTTTTTTGATCAACAAAGACATCTACATGAACTCCATACAGGTAGTTCCACACATCTTCCAAGAAAAACTACAACTATAAACTCAAGATCAGGAGTAGGATAATTCTTCTCA
>JBDJHY010224493.1:0-11143 GCA_039654485.1 Withania somnifera | reverse complement strand
TATAAATAGCTGAAAGCGTATAAGGTAGGGCCAACCTATAGGCAACATCACCAACTCTCTCCAAAATCTCATATGGCCCAATATACCTGGGACTAAGCTTTCCACGCCTACCGAATCTCATCATACTGTGTGTAGGAGATATTCATAGAAACACCTTATCACCAACACTAAACTTTAAGGCATGAAGCCTACGATTAGCATAGCTCTTTTGCCTATTCTATGCTTCCCTTAATCTATCTTAAATCAACCGAACCTAATCAAGAGAATCGTGCAACAAGTCTATAGACTAGACTCTAGCCTCAAAACCATCAAACCAACCAATAGGTGATCTACACCGCCTTCCATACAATGCCTTAAATGGTGCCATCTCGATGTTGGATTGATAGCTATTATTTACGCAAACTTTACCAACAGTAGGTGTTGATCCCAAGCACCACCAAAGTCTATCACACAAGATCTCAACATATTATCCAAAACACCTGAATAGTCAGCTCAGACTGACCGTCAGTCTATGGATAAAATGCCATGCTCAAACATACCTCGGTGCCAAGTCTCGCTGAACAGACCTTAAAAACTGCAAATTGAACTGGGTGCCTCTGTCAAAAATGATAGAGATAGGAACACCATGCTAAATGCTAACCACCTCACGAATGTAGATTTGATCTAACCACCTAACGAATGTAGAATTGAGCTAAATGCTAAGCATTATAAGAGGAATGAGTAGGAATGAAGTGTGCTGACTTGGTCAGCCTGTCAATAGTGACCAAATTGTATCAAAGCCTCTGCTAGTCTGCGGCAACCCAGAAACAAAATCCATAGTCACTCGCTCCCACTTGAAAGCTGAAATAGGGAGTCTCTACATCAAGCCACCTGGTCTTCGATTCTCATACTTAACCTGTTAAAAGTTTAAACACTTAGAAACATACTCAACAATATCCCATTTTATTCCTTTTTACCAATACAACTGTCGTAGGTCTCGATACATCTTGGTTGTATAAAGTGAACAGAATACTTGGAACTGTGAGCCTTACACAAGATCAACTGTCTCAAGTTACCAACTTGAGGTACACAAATATGAATATCAAACCGAAGCACACCATCTGAATCAATAGAAGCTCTGTCGGTCTCTCTGGCTAATACCTCGCCACAGAGGGAAACCAACCACTTATCACTGTCGAATCTAACTTATCAAGGAAGATTTAGTCTCAACACATGCTAATACATGCCTGGGGTCTAAAATATCAAGTCTAACCAGCCGATTAGCCAACGACTAAATTTCCACTACTAGTGGCCACTTAGAAACTGACAAGGCTACTAGGCTACCCATACTAACCACTTTTCGGCTCAAGGCATCTGCCACTACGTTTGCCTTTCCTGGATTATATAGGATAGAAATATCATAGTCTTTTAGTAGTTCAAACCGCCTTTGCTTTCATGGAATTTAACTCACTCTGACTCATAATGTACTGAAGACTGCAATGGTTAGTAAATTTCTCACACTAGACCCCATATAGATAATTCCTCTAGATCTTAAGCGTAAACTTTACCACCGCCAACTCTAAGTCATGAGTGGTGTAGTGACGCTTATGAATCTTCAGCTGCCTCAAAGAGTATATAATAAATCAACCCTACTGCATTAGAGAAGAACCCAAACCAATTCCCAAACATCACAATACACGGGGAATCCTTGACCCACCACAGGAAAGGCCAAAACTGGCGCTGAAGTAAAAAAATGCTTAAGCTTCGAAAAGCTCAACACACTCATCCGACCACTGAAATACAACTTCCTTCCTAGTTAGTTTGGTCAAAGGTGCTGCAATCAAAGACAACCCCTTGAAAAAATGCAGATAGTATCCAGCCAAACCCATAAAACTGCGAATCTCAGAAATAAAAGTCGGTCTTGGCCAATCATGTACCACCTGAATCTTTGCTAGATCAACTTCAATCCTAGCTTTGGATAATACATACCCCAAAAATGCGATGGACTTTAACCAAAACTCACACTTCGAGAACTTAGTGTAAGCTTATATTCTCCTAGTGTTTAGAGAATCAATCTCAAGTGTTGCTCGTGATCGGACTTACTCTGCGAATACACCAAGATGTCATTAATAAAAACAATCATAAAGGAGTCCAAGTAGGGCTTAAGCACTCTATGCATCAAATCCATAAAGGTTGTTGGATCATTATTTAACCCAAAAGACATAACCAGAAACCCGTAATGACCATAACAGGTCCTGAAAGCTATCTTAGGAATATCCGCCATTAGGATCCGCAATTGATGGTAACTAAACCTCAAATCAATTTTAGAGAACATTACTGCTCCCTGTAACTTATCAAAACAAGTCATTAATTTTCAGCATCGAATATCTGTTTTTCACAATAACTTTATTCAACTGCTGATAATCAATACACATTTGCGTTGTACCATCCTTCTTCTTTACAAAAAGAACTTATGCCCCCTAAGGTGACACATTGGAATAGACAAAACCTTTATCTAGCAACCTAAAGCTGAACCTTCAGCTCCCTCAATTCATCAGGAACTATGTGATATGGAGCAATAGAAATAGGCTTAGTGCTCGACTTTAAGTCAATAGCAAAATCAATGTCTCGCTCCGATGGTAGGCCTGGTAGGTCGGTCAAAAATATATACAGAAACTCATAAGCAATAGGAACAGACTCACGAGTAGGAGTGTCAACCTGGATATCACGAACATATGCTAAGTAAGCCAAACATCCTCTCCCTACTAATCTCCTATCCTGCAAGCAAGAAATAAAGCATGTCTGTGTGCGTCTACTAGAACTATGGAACACAATCGGAGATGAACTTGGTACTGCTAAGGTGATGGTCTTGGCATAACAATCCATAATCGCGCGCTGAGGAAACAACCAATCCATACCCAAAATAATATCAAAGTCCACCATATCTAGTAACATTAAGTCAACCCATGTGTCTAATCCTCCAACAGAAATCAAATATGATCGAATCACCGAATCCCCTACTAAATAATCCCCTAATGGGGTAGCAACATACATAGATATAGACATCACATCACTAGGAAACCCCAAAATGGGTTCAAAATAAGATGAAACACATGAACAAGTTGACCCAGGGTTAAATAATGTTGATGTAGGTATGGAATACACATAAATCAAACCTGTTATCACAGTATCCGCGGCCATTACCTCAGGTCAAGCAAGAATAACATATAGCTGATCATCACCACCATGATGACCATCACCGCCCAACCATGCTGGCCACCACCTCTATAACCACCCTGTGCCCCACCTCTAACCAGCAGAGGCACTAATCTCAATAGCTATACAGGCTAAGGAGCAAGATAAATAGTGCCTTTGTTTGGACAAGCTCTAGCATAATGTCCCACAAGATCACACTCATAACATGGCCCAGATGGTCCACTATATCGGGATCCTCTACTAGACCCCATATAAATGCTCTAATGTGAAAAACTAGATCCTCATGAATACTGTGTAAGAGATAGAGATGAAACCTATAGTGACACCTGTACCGACTTTTTAGACTAGTACTGTGACTGATGAAACTGACCGCAGCCCCAGAATAGGACTCACTACAACTGCCCTGCTGTCGTTGCCTCTTCTCGTTGTGCTGGCGCGACTCAAGATAGAGGGCTTCCATAAATTTTTTTGTGATCAACCACAATATGATAAGGATGACCATTAAAAAACCAACAATGCTACTGCCTCTTGGAGCCTATCTCTCAACCTATAAGCGAACCGGCAGACTCTCTCCACCTTTGTAGGCATAAATTCAACCCCATAGACTGAGAGTTTGTTAAATTTATCCTCAAAATCTAAGACCTTGATCTTGACGCGAGTGTCAAAAACTGTGTAGGGCTCAAGGGTAACCTACACCAACATGGAAATACAATACTCATCACCCAAAGATAGCTCAGCTATCAATGAAACAAAATTAGGCCATGCATCAACATGCTATAAGAAATCTCAAGCCTCTCTGGCAGCAACTAATTTGGGTCTAACATAAGAATCCACTACTAAAGAATTCAGTTATAAAGTGACAAGAAATAGATATCAATCAGTGGGCTATTAGCCAACAATAACGCATAGTGAGAAACAAAATAATCATATAGGCATCAAGAAGCACCAAGGAAAACCAAAAGGTTACTAAGACAAAGGGTTACCAAAAAATCAATTATATGATAGCTAAACTGGATAACAATAGTGTAAAATCAAACTTGTAATCTTGCCTCTGCCTCTGCTAAAGTTAAGGTAACAACATGCAGAGCTTGCCCATGGTTAATCAAGTACTGACTCAAACCACCCATCTCACTATGATGAGGATTACATGGGGCATCCTCCCTTCCACTATGAAAACCTCTAACTTGTGGGAACACCGACTCAGGTACGCCCCGAATAGAGGACTGAATAACCCCTCGCTAGGGGCACTCTCTACCAAGGTGACCTACTACTCCACAATCATAGCTTACAACGTCTTAAGGGCACACCCTATAAGAATAAATGGGGCTACAACACTGTAAGCATAACCCAATCTCCTAACCTTCCAAAAATCCTTTGGCCTAAAATTTGGACCACCCCAGCCTAAATTCACAGCAGGAATACCGCCTGCAGTCTAATCAAAGCTCTGAACCCCAACCTCCGATTGAACCTTAATTAAAATCTATGGTGCAATCTGAATTACTGGTGATGCCACCTGAATTTGTGGCGATAAAGTCTGAGTCACAGACAACACTGGCTGCACTAAATTCCCTGACAAGTTATCACTAATACCACTGGTCTGAACTAGATGTGAAGTAGGCTGAATACTACCCTGCTGGGGGCAAGATTTTGCATAATGAATCAATGTCGCATTCAAATTATGGCCCCGTTATCTTACTCTACAAGATTTATGACCTACACCCGAATGGCCACCAAGACTGGAGGATATAACACCGTGACCACTAACTTCATAGGCCTCCCTGCACATTCCTTCCATAAACTCTGTGTGGGCCAACACTCGAGCAAAAGAATAGCCTACCATTATCAAATGCTCCACCGCTAGCTGAAGAGGAAAAATCAAACCATCCGTAAACCTTTGTGCTCTATCCCAATCATTGGGGAAAACTATGGAAGTATGCCCAACCAGCTTATAGAAACAAACCTCATACTCAGCAACAGACATCTGACCCTAGTTCATACCCCTAAACTCTTTCTGGCTAAATGGACCATTAACCATAACAGGAGGTACTTTCACTGGTGCTCCTCCCCTAACTACACCTGAAACCTCATGCAACAAGCTCTTCAGAACTAGCGAGGTTGAAATCTAATTGGTGTCGAAACTAATTTCAAGTCCACTGTATGTTGTAATGAAATATCTGATGACTTGTAGGTCTATTGTCGGAGCTGACCCTCTGCTCACATCTTGGGCTCTATATGTCTCGATGACAACTAATGCGGTCTCGCTCCAAACCTCTGCCCCTCATAGAAGACCTTGCTACTGGTATGGAATGCTTGTGCTTGCTTGCTAAAGACTTTGAAAGCACCATTTGCTGAGGAATGAATGTGAATGGATATGATTTTGGGGAAACATCTAAAGAATAAGTACAAGAGTCAAAATCAAGAAGGAGAAGTTATTTCCTAAATACCACCATACCCTCCCAAAGATAAGCAATGAATGTCTCCGCACAGATCTGTAAAACTCTACTAAACATTGGTTTTGTACATTAACACCAACAAACCTTGGCTCTAAAACCAAATTGTCACGACCCGATTTCGTTGATAATAATGGCACATACTATATCCCTCCCGGTAGTCCACAGTCAAAGCGGAGGATACTTTATCAATTGTGAAAAGCACTCGTATAATATTCAACAGATAAATAAAATGCGAAAGTTTATGAATCAATAAATACCCAAAACCCAGTATCAGTGTCAAACAAACCACTAAGTACAAAACAAGAAATCCAAAATATGTCTAATACAACTGTGTCTCCGAAATACATGGAGATCAAATATAAATGCCAAAGCCAAGCAGGCAGAAGCAGGACACCAAGATCACCTAAATCTTTGAAGTGAAATGTAAATTGCACGAACAGCTAGCTGTGATCATAGTTGGGAACCTGTACTCAGATTTGCACATGTGCAAGTGTAGTAAGAGTACAAGATGCCAAAGCAAATCGTACCTAGTAGGCTTTGAGGGACCACTAGGCACATAACAATAATAAAAGCAGTAAATAACAAAATACAATAAAGGGTTCACTGAAGCAAATAGCACAACAAGGAAAGCTAGCTACTAAAACAGGAATCTAGTACAAGTAAGCATGTATCGCTAGTTAATCACATAACAAGATCTCAGGCAATGAAGGAAGACGTACCCGGAATCTTGGGAACAATATATGTTAATGATAATTCATTAAATCAGGAGTTAGAAGAATAATAGAGGAGAATGGATGGTATACCGCTAACCTCAATTAAAAAGGAATGAATGAATAATAGTAACATAAGGCATAATATCCCACGTATCATGAAGTAGAAATTAACCAACAATAATAACTAAATAGTAATAGGAATAATAAAGTAAAGCAATTAAATACTGACAAGTACCCCCAAAAGAAGCGCAATGTACACAGAAACATGCTCACCAGTAGGCATACATATTCTACTATGGGTATAATGAAGAAAAAAATGTAGAAAAGTAAATACAATTATATGAAGTAACTAGTCCTACATACGCATCTCCTCCAGTACCCATAGGCCCAGCATGCAAAACCCATGGAAGGCTAACCTATATATTCCTAGTATAACACTCTCTTGTCTCCTATACCAGCCTCCCTCGTGTCGTGTGAAAGCCTAGAGGCATGGTTCATGGAGGTATATTACCACACATAATTTCTAATGTCATCAAATCCTCACATACCAAATCACAAAGCCTCAAGGGTCTTAAGTCTGGCATCTCGTGCATCATATCAATAGTATTGTCAAGTCTTGCTCGATAGGTTAAGACGTTCAGTGCATGTATATCATCTTCTAACCACAAGTCCTCAGTAAATCGGGTATCATCATGTTTTCAAAACTAGTAGTGTCAAAAGTTGTACTCACTGCCATATGGTGATGAAGTCAAGTCCCAGGGGTTGTACTCACTGCCAAACGGAGTCAGTCTCAAGACCCAGCATTAATTAGTCAAAATGATATTTCCCCGTTGCCAGGATGTGAAGCATGGACTAAAATAAGTTAAAATAGTGTTGTTGGTTTCTTGATACAAAGCCGAGTCTAAAACAGTAAAAGATCATTATTTATATTATTGTTAGAATATTACCATTTATTGCTTTATGCCATTATTCATCATTGTTATCAAAATCATCTTATAGCCATCATGGCTCAATACTTAGGTGGTGATACTGACCCAACCCTAATGCACTCTCATCGGAGCCATAAGCCCAACCTGTTGTGTCATGAATGCCCAACACAACAACATGTATGCATATAAACATATGATCATTTAATATAAACATCCTATGCCCTACAAAGGTATCTCTAGTAAAATTCTAAGTCAGTGCACCATATCAATAGGATGCCAAAATATAAATATAGATATGAAATGAATGAAAGAATGATAATGAATCACTATATGAACCTAGCTACCCAACCCACCCAGAGATAGCCCCACGGAGCGTACCTGTCATCCAAAAATAAAGTCCTGCCAATTAACGAATCTTACTCCGTCTGACCTCAAAAAATCTCCGAATGATCTGAAACTTATGTCAAAGTATTCTATATGTTAATACGAGTCTAATAGTATAATTTATACTAAATTCCGAACTCGGCCTAAAATTGGGCCTAAAACAGGCTTGTGGGGCCCGCTCGCCGGAACGGCAAATAAATTTCACTACGGGGTTCCCAACATTACCAAAAACCCATGCTCTAAATTTGAGTACAATTTGAGTACAGGATAGGGTTTCTAAACAGCCCGTATGGATTTGACTACACGAGGTAAAACATTTAAGTTTTACAGAATTAAACGAGGAAATTTGATGAAGTAACTATACTACAAAGTGAAATAAACTCTAGATACAATAGTTATTCAATAATACAAGAATTAATTGGAGAATTTTGAGTTTTTACAATTAGGGACATTAATGTAGGAAAGGTTCATCTTTCAAGTATTAAAACGGAGAAGAAGACTTATCAATCGAGGGGAAAGACGTCGGGAGTCTTAAAGAACTTTTCAACAAATTTTGAAGGAGTTTCCCAACAAAAAATCGAACAAGAAGAAAAGGAGAAACTGATAAAAGGGTTGAAAAATTAACTGAAAAAGTGAGGCCCTACTGTTTTAACCGATTGTGAATGAGAGTGTTCGTGCCATTTTACCTCGATCATGCTTAATGCAGAAAATATGCAATTGCAGAATTTTCAAATGAAGGTAACAAAATGAACTGGAGTCAAACAAAAACAACCCATATATGTATTTTGAGTTAAAAAAACATTCCGGACTTAATAGCGGTGTCGAAAATGGAATATGAGATAGTTTTGGAAAAATATTGACCAAGTCAACCATTTGGCTAAATCATAAAATTCCCACCAACACCTTGAAAATGCAATGACAAGTTCGAAAAACGAACCAACAACTCCACTAGACTAAAATCACCATTTTAGAGTTAACGATTACGTCAAAATTTCGATCTGACACCCCGAACACCCAAATTACTACCCAAGCTCCACTTTAGGTCTTAAACTTAACTAACATCCCTAAATTGGTATATATTGCATACGAAAACTCTGAAACACAAACTTAAGGTCAATCTTGACTTTGTTTGGCATTCCGAGACTAACGAAATTGTCGAAATTTAATTTTGAGTTCGTCTTGAAGGATAGTTGACTATGGTCAATGAATACTTAGTTTTGAAGCTCTAACACATGTAATTTGAGATATTTGTCAACCGAGTCTCCAGTGATCTGAACTACCGGTCCTAGCAAGTCATAAATGAGTTGGGGAAACTATCGAAATTCTCTAGAATGCAAAACATCACTTATTTATCATAAATAGGCATGAGGTTCATTACAACATCCACTACTAAAAAAACTTTCATCCCAGAAAGTCAAAATAAAATGGAGATGCGTGGAGAAAGACTCCAACCAAGAAGACCAAACCTCAATATAAGCACCCATGATAACTCCACCAGCCATAAATCATGTATACTAGTTAACCAAAATCCTACTGAATATCAAGTATCGCCGAACCAAATTCTTACAAGAACAACAATGCAATACTCAAATTGTGGGGAAAACACCAGATGGAACCAAACATTACACCAAGCCAACAAGATCCTCTTCGAAGCAATGAAACTTTGGCTATTAGCAGTCACTATAAATAAGCAACAACTTCACCAGTACAACTACTCTACTAAGTCTCAAGACGCAATAACAGTCCGCTAAACCTTGCTATAGCTAAATTACACACATGACTGGGGTAGAGCTCACTATAAGAGATCCTACATGATACTTAACATTAAATCCCTGTCACCTCAAACCTTAAAAATCACATCTATGAACCTACACCCAATTGCATTTCCTCCATACTAAATAGTTAGACAGCAACTCCGCAACCTATTATATAAAAGTAACTCCCAGAATCGGACGAACTCAAACTCTGCATACTTTTCTAGTCTCTACTGAGACACACCTGCAGCCAAGGCTAACAATCAACCCAGAACCTCTTTCACTCAATCTCAAATGCACCTCGGGTTCTAACACCATGCATGAACCTGCCTTTGAGATGACATATACATATCTTGCAACACAATACTATTTAACTCGAATACTCACCTTGCTAATCTCGACTGCTAAGAAACCACGATGACATCCAGACACAAGGAAAACACAATCCTTAGCAATCAACAGAAACCAACTTCTACGAACACCGAACTAATAACCTGACAACTTTTCACCTAGAAAGGCAACACAACAAAGCTTTTTTGTTTACCCACACTAGGCTAACGAATTTCACACATAGTCGGTCTGTACTAACAGAAGCATCAAATATAATCAGTCCCTGGTGCGCCTATCTATGCACCTGGTTCAATTTACCTTTGCTAATCTAACGCAGCTGGCTACCACCATAGCATCACAACAACACCAAACCTAGCACGAACCCTTACAAATCAACCCACTGACGCCAGGTCTATGGTGTAAAACCATCTTCCCATGAGGAAATTTAGTAAGGCTAAGCATATGCTGATATGTTAAGCTGAAAAACTTTCTATATTGTGTTTTTAAAGATAAACACCAGCACCATAATACCAGAATCCCTTATATTATAAGGCAACCCCAGTTTCCTGCAGATACTAGAATCATCCATGAATATCCACCTTTTGGGGGGCTACACAACCATGTTAAAATGATCATATCAACACACTCTAATTCGATACTCACCATGGACTTCCATCCATAAACCCATAACTCCAAAGGTACTCTGCAACTTTAACCAATCAAGTTTAATATAAAATCTGCCATAACCCTTAAATCACTAAAAAGTCTAACTTAGGAACAACACTTTCTATCCACTTCTAAGAAAGAAACTTATTTGTAAGAAGGACACATCGACACCACAAATACACAACTGTTCAAACATAGAAAACTCAACTGAAAATGATAAAACTCTCGAAACAGATAGGAAAATAATTAAGATAGAATGTAAAATCAACAAAAGGAAACAACCCCTATAAAACAATATCAACACCAAGCTACGAGAACATTGATTTTAACATTGTGAATGAATACGAGCTATGTCTAGTATCACGAGGAGTACTGGAACATGACTCTTGGTTACTACTAACAACCTAACCATGTAGCCCAAAATCTAATAGGCAGGGCAAAGATTGTGATGTTAGCGTGAGTATCGAGAGCTATGTAGGGCTCAAGGGTAACTTAACCCTACCAGGAAATCCAATACTCATCACCCCGAGAAAACTCAGCTATTAATAAACCTCATCAATGAAACAAAACCCAACCTAGCATCAATATACTATAAGGAAGCTCAAGCCCCTCTGGCAGCTACCAAATCGGGTCTAGCATAAGAATCCACTACTAAAGAATTCAGTTATAAAGTGACAAGAAATAGCTATCAATCTGTGGGCTATTAGCCAACAATAACA
>JBDJHY010224483.1:0-11143 GCA_039654485.1 Withania somnifera | reverse complement strand
TACTACTTGTAGTCTTTGTAAAAAAACTTGGGTTTATAAATCTGGTGGTAGTGGAGGTTCAACAGGGGGGGGGGATAATTAGACATTTAGAATCTATGCAATTTATGCATAAACTGGAGTGACAGACACATTTAGATAGTCTTGATTCTACTATGTCTACTAGCGGTACTCGACCATCATATGGAGGGTCAAATATGGTCCAAAAGTGATAACTGTTCTAACCCCCCTGCCCCTATTTCACAATGACCCTATAGCAGGGATCGTGATCGTGGAAATTTTGCTTAAATGATTGTCTGTTCTGGTTTGTCTTTTAATTTTGGTGAACATCCCTGCTTTTATTACATATGTTCGTGATACATTTAATCCTAATTATGAAGGTATTTCATGAAGTATGGTAAAAAGGGATATACCTAATTTTACGAACAACATTGCCAAATGATTTGTGAATATTTTGAATTAATGAATTTTAGAGTTTGTATTACAACTGATTTGGGTTGTAGTCCTAATGGTTTTGATTTTTAAACTATTACTGTACACTTGGTTGATTATAATTGAAATTTACAAAAAAGAATTATAACTTATAAAAATTGTGAACAAAAAAAAATCGGTACTTATATTGCTAGTACAATTGTAGAAATTTAGATTTTTATGGACTTTGTGATAAAGTGCTTAGTATTACACTGGATAATTCTTCTGCTAATTTAAATGCAATAAACATGTTAAAAGCTAGAATTTTGTTAATTTTCCATATGTTTTTCATGTTAGATGTGCTGCACATATATTAAATTTAATTGTGAACGATGGTCTGACATTATATAAAAATTGTTCTGAAAAAATTGATAATGCTTGTTTTTGAATTTTCCATATGCATAAAAATAATAGAACTAATCATTTTAAGAAACTTTGTGAGCTTGCGGGACTTCTCTATAGAAAGGTTCCGAAACATGTTAAACTAGGTAGAATTGTTTTTATGAAATGCTTGAAGTTGCATATAAATATAGGAATCCTAATACTATACATTTTAACGGACATACTTCTAATCCTGAATTTAAAATTACTCATGATGATTGAGATAATGTTAATGAATTTGTAATATATTTGAAATCTTTTTACGAAGTGACAAATGTTTTTTCTGATTTATATTATCCTGCTATTACTGAAAATTTATTACATGTCGTTTTGCTGAATATAGATATGGACTATTTTTTGAAGAGGCTACTATAGTTATGATTGAAAAATTTTAAAAATATTTTTTTTCTACAATACAAATTTATTTAACTGCTATTTTATTTAAACTTGAATATAAAGAAGCTGGTGCAAAAGCATTATTTAAATGCATTTATGAAAATTTAGATATTCAACCATATTAACAAGCTAGTTTAGAAACATGTCAAAAAAGCATTAGATTACGTGCTAGAAAAATGTATGAAAAATATTGCACAATACAAACAAGTAATATTATCTCCCCACAATGTATTAGGCCTAAGCAAGATTTTTCATAGTAAAATGAAGTCTTAGTTTGACATTGATTTTTATAATAAATATGATTTTGATGACTATTTAAACGAGAGACTCGACAATATAAAGGACAATGAACGCATAACACAACTTTTGGGTTGGTGGAGGTTCGAGAAATCATTTCATGACTCAACAGGATGGTGAAGGACTTGCTAGCTATTCAAGCAACATTAGTGGCTTCAGAGTCAGCTTTCAGCACTGGATGATTTCAAATTAGAGGACATCGTTATTCACTAGCAGAGGACAACTTAGAGATTTCAGTATATTCAGGGATTGAATAAACACAGATCGATGCAACAAAGGACTACCCAGGTTAACTTCGTAATATGAATTATCTATAGATTCAGTAATTAGAGACAACAATGACGACGACATGGAACATGAAGATCGTTTGCAAAATCTACAAAGACCATCCATTGATCACACTAGGTCTTTACAAGATTTAGACGAGAGTTTTTCTAGACTATACAACTATTAGAATTACAGAACCCTTCCTTGAAAGTGGTTGTGTAACTTAGTTGAAATAAAGCCTTTCCTAGAAGGTAACTGCGTAAATTAGGTTCTCTACTAATAGTTGTAAGTTGTAATCAAATTTTTCATACTTGAATAAAATTCAGATTATTATCATTTATTCAATAGTTTATACTGTTAAGTTTTTTTTGAATTACATTTTTAACTTTTAAATTATGAATTGAAATTTTTCAAACTTTAAACTTTTCTTATTTTTTCAAAAAATAAGAAATCGAAAGTTTATAACTTTTTATATCTAAATAATAAGTTTATAACTTACTAAAAGACATACAAATTGAAAAATAATTTCGTAACTTACAAAAAAAAATGAAGTTGTTTTAGTAAAAAACAAAGCTTATAGCTTAGAAAAATAAGTTACGAATTAGTAAATAACTTACAATTAGTAAAATAACTTACAAAAAATATATTTTAGATATAAAAAGTTATAAACATACAAAGTTATAAACTTTTTATATAAACTTATAAAGTTATAAACTTAAAAATATTTTTTTTTTCTACAAAGTTTAGATATAAAAAATTATATAAAAACTTACAAATAAAATAATAAACTTATAAAGCTAAGTTATAAACTTACAAATAAATTTATAAATTTATAAAAGTTTATTTTTTCTAAAAAATTTATAACTTTGTAAGTTTCTAAAGTTTAGATGCTAAAAAGTTATAAAGTTTATATATAAAAAGTTAAAAAGTTTAGATAATCTTATTAAACTTATTAAATTGAAAAACATAAAAGGACAAAAGATATATTTAAAAAAATTATAAACTAAACTTACAAGTTAAATAATTGTTAATTGATTTTTTTTTATAAATTATACGTATAATAATTATAAAATAAAATATTAAATAAATTAAATTTTTTTAAAAAAGTTCATTCCGTCCCGGTCCGTCCCCATACATAATGGGATGAGAGGGGACCGGGGTTTCGTCTCGACCCGGTAGCATCCTGGTAGCGATCCATCCCGGTAGGGGCGGTTTTAGTCTATCCCGGCCTGGTACTGATAATGCCCAGTCTTAGGCAGGCATAAATGCCAAAAAATTAAAAAATTGAACTGAGTCAAACTATTTCGATTCTTCTGTTTGGTTTTGCTATTATTTTTTTCAATAAGTAGGTTCTTCGATTTAAGGCCTCGATTTTTTGATGCACCGAAGTACTGAATCTTTATTAATTTTTTAAAAAAGATATTTTAAAGGGAAACTTACATAAATGCCAACCTTTTGTTAGCTAATTACACTCTCTACCCACCTTTTCCCTAATTGCATAAAATAACCAATCTCTGTGATACATTTCGTTCTACTTGGTACATTTTAAGAAGTACTTCATGATACATTATAGTCTTCATGAAGTTAATAGATCGTAGTCTTCCTAATGATAGATTGTAGTCTTTATAATACATTGTAGATCTTCATGATACATTGTAGTCACTTATGATAAATTTCTGGTCTACTTTACACATAATGCATTATCGTTCTTTACGATACATTACTGTCTTTCATAATATATTAGAATACTCCATGATACATTGTAGCCGTTCTTCTTCTTCTTCGTCTTCATCATCATTATCATTCTCTTTAATTGGGCCGTTAATATCCAGTAAGCAAAGGGAAACTATCACGGGCTTCAAATGTGTGACTCACTTTGAAAAATGGAAAATGGATGTCACTGACTGGTACTTGTAATTGTGGTGGCGGATAGCAATATAGAAGAAGAAGATCAACTGGAAAAACTTAAGAACTGGGAATGCAGAAGATATTTTCGATCTCTTCCGATTAACCTTTGTTCCTCATCCAAGATTATCCATTCCACAAATCTTCCGTCGACTTCATCATCTTTCCTCCGGCAACCATGAGAACCATTACATATCCATAAATTCCACTTAGAAAACTCATAGCTGGTCATCATCGCCGCTGTTTCCATTATTTCCGTTATTGTCGTCGTTATCGTCGTCGTCCTTTTCGTCTTTTAATTGAGATAACAATGAATCATCCTACTCATTCGCTGCCTTCGATTCCAATAGATTTGATGAGCATTTTCATCAAAAAAAAAAAAAAAGAATATAAATATTGATTCTGCAAAGGCTGTCTGGAAGATTAGCTATGAATTTCTCCAACAAAGGTTAAAATAAGCATTTTTTGAGGAGATAATATGATGGATCAATTTAGTAAAGTATCAAAGAGGAAAGAGAAAGAAAGAAAAAAAATAGATATTAAATGTAATAAAATAAAAAAATAAATATAAGAATAGTATTGATAACAATATTGGGTGATTTATTTAATTTTTTCTATTTTAATTTACTAAAACTTATATTTGAGGTCAGAACTTTTAAATACCCAAAGCCCATATTCTAATTTATTTGAGATTTTTATTTTCAACAAGCCAAACTTATGAATTATAGTAAGTATAATATTCCTAAATACGACACTAAAGCAGCAAAGCAAAAACTGATGTATCAAAGTTGAGGAACGTGAGACATTCAACACTATGTCTACATGTTGCTAGTGCCAGCTTCTTTGCTAGTTAATGCTTTGTGAAATTTTAGATGGTACAAAAATATTTAATTTGATCCATATTTAAATGTTATACGTTTTTTAGCATTTGATTTGATCCTCATTTTATTTTATATAGTTGTATAAAAAAATTAATTTTAAAAACATCGAATCAAATTGAACTGAAGTTCAAAAAGTCGAACCAAATCGAATTAGTTTGATGCGGTGTTCGATGCTCATTTTTCGTAAAATAGAAAACTAAAGAACCAACTGAATTTTGACAAAACTGTACCAAAAAACAAAACTTCCACGCCTAGCTCTAGGTGATAGTTAAGAACTAAAATATCTTATTACAATGGGTAGTGGCAGACCCAAGATTCAGTGATCGTGGATGTTTAGAAAGTACGAACACACATATTGACATCTAAAACTGTAAGATTCAGTTTGGAAACAAAGGACCCAACTATCTTCTTGGTTTTATAGGTATTTTTTTAATCTTATACCAATTTTTACACATTTTTTACATAATTATACCTTTTTCGCATCGAAGTTAATGGGTGATGAAGTACCAAAAATTTCAACCTAGGTCCACCCCTTTAACGCTCCCAACTTGGCTTAAGCTCAAAAACTAAGAATATGACATAATAAGTTGAAACATGTTCTATGTGACAAAAAGAGAGGAGCACGACTCATCGAATAAAGCTTATGAGTCGTGATCCTGAACCGTACTACACAAACTGAGATTTTCAAATTTGGATGGTTTCTACAAGTATGGTTCACGACCCATAGGGTGAGAGTGTATGAGTCATTCTTTGGAGTCGTACTGCTGAAGTCCATGTTGTGATTTCTCTGCCTCTTTGGCATGAAGCCACTACATGAGTCGTGGAGTGGAATACCACGACTCATGGTATTGAGTGGTAGAACTGGTGGTCTTTTCCAATGAGTAAGGATCACTTTACGATTCAAAAAAGTGCAGTCCACGAGTCGTGAAGTGTCACTCCATGAGCCGTAGAGTGATGCTTAATAATTTTTCCTGTGCTTTAATGAAGGTTAGTTTGGTTAGTTCCTTTCCCTTCCAGGATTAAACCCATGACATTTTGGACATAAAACACGATAATGTATAAACCCAAAGCCTAAGTTCCATTCATTCTATACTTACGTAAAATTAAAACAAGGTTTTTCTCCAAATTCCTCTTCAAGAAAGAAACTAGGGTTTCAACTGAAGTAACTAAAATAGTTTTTTTTTCATTGAATTTCTCTATCAAATTGCTTCTAATAAGGTACGTGGGCTATGAACAAGGATTCGTTCCATCCTTGTCTCCAAATGTAAATAAGGTTATGAAGATGTAGAAGTATGCCATAGTTCTTATTCTATTCTTTAAACTAAGAGTCATTGAGTTGATGATTAGTTTGATGTTTTGAGTTATAATTATGAAGTTCACATGATGTTTTTTTAATTATGAAAGTCCATATGAGTTAGCATGCTTTCAAAATTAAAGTTAAAGTATGAAAAGAGTTTTCAAGCATGAGTTAATGTAACATCTCTAGGCTACTCCCTGGACACCACACAACTCTAAGGACCTACAAGTGAGCCCCAAGCAAGCCCTTGGTACCTTCACCTGTTCATAGACATAAAATAGAGTGGAAGAATTCTAAAACAAGCAAAGAAACTACTAAAGCATCATAAAGATGGTTAAGTCTAGATAACACCATGTGTAAGCCTCGAAATAGTCAAGACATAAGAACTACTAACACCGACTTTATGTCTAACAACCTCTACTAAGACTAGGGTGAACTACTGGGACAATCCCCCAATCAACTCTAAGCATAATAAAATAAAAGGGCATAAAATAAGGGAGGAGAAGCTCGGGTCCTCGTCTTGTGAGGAATCACTAAGATGTATCGAATGTAAGCTCCACTAATCATGAGGATAGACCAAAAAACACCTGTATCTGCATAATGATAACATGCAGCCAAAATGGGTCACTACATCAAATATACTGGCATGAGAGTGTATGCGAAAACATGATAAAATATAATAAAACTAAGAAAGAAAATCTATGCGATGACCCAAGCAGTTTAGTAAGCTGAAAAGTACAAACCTTGTTTCTTATTCTGAAATCATAAAATAAATCATGTCATCTTAGATCAAAGCATTTATTTTTAGTCTTTAAATCTATATCATAATATGAGAGTTTCTAATAATCGCCATAAATTACGAATGAGCTATGTATATTCTGGTGATCTTGAACTACACCAAAAGGGCAACTATTTTGACTCCATACCGAAAAAAAGGTCGCTTTAAAGGATCTCTAACTAGATAGTAATAATATACCTGTACTGGAAACACTGTTTTGGACCAAATACAATCTCAATAATGGGCTGAGCTAATCCACTCGGTGCTAAATAATCATCCCAAAATAATATGCTCATATTCTTAAAAAGTTTTTGAAAAAAGGCATATCTGAATGCTCATATATTAAGTCATGAATGAGCCGAAGATCCTTAGTTTTCTTATATTTTTTTCATAATACTTGTTCAATAGTTCTTGTTATGATCATGGGATATAGATAAATCAATTTATGAGGGATTTATTATAAACATGCAAATTATTTCTTGAGTCATAAATCTATTCAAAACCTTGATAATATAGTTGGAGTTGCTAATGATGTGAAATCATATAAATCATGTGAAAATCAGGTTAATAGTCATAAAACATATATTTCTTACATAATTGAAAACATGAGATCAATATAATTGAGATTCATAAACTTTGGGTTTTGAATTCTAGATTGGAGAAATCATAAATCTTTATAAAAGCTAAGATGTTTGGGCATTAGAGTGAAAGGGAATCTCATTGAATACCCCCATACCTAAACTAAAATAAAAGACCTTGGTGAAATCATGGAGAATATTGAAGACTTGAAACCCATGAGAGAAGGAAGAACCACTTTACTTTTTTTTTCTTCTCTTCTTTTGCTCTTTTTGTTTTTTGATTATGGGATGGGTTAGAAGGTTTTTATTTGGTTAAGTGCGGGGAGAAAGGGTAGTTTAGGAATTTCATTAAATCCAACACCTAAATGGGTTTCAAAATGACATAGCTTAAGTATGAAAGAGTAGGGAAAGTTTTGGAAGTAACCTTGCAAAAACGAGAAAAGAATTACATAACACTTAACTGTGGCAGCATTCGTGTCAAGGTTGCCATAACGGAAACTTCTCTTGTGTGACATGGTGGGTGACACGTTTAGCCTTGGTCAATTTTCTATGCACACTTTTTTAAACGTGTGACAGTTTCTAACAGGACGCTTTACTAAAGTGGCATTAACTTCTTAGACAAAACTCAAAATGACAGACAGTTTGTTGCATTGGAAACTAGAATCAAAGATTTTCTTTGGATAGTTTATGGGTCACATAAACCCTTATATATTATGATATGGTCATTTCGAAGTTTATCCATGCATTAAACGATATAAAAACTACAACAGAAGAAATGCTTTGGACATAACTTTACACTAGGAGTTTATTATGGCCTAGAACCATGTCAAACACTACTTACACACTTCATGAATGATTGTATAACCTAGGATCAAGTGAGAATTCATAATACTCGGAATTAAGCACGAACATGAAAAGGTTCAAATTATGGCTCAAATTTAAGGGTGTTACATTACCTCCCCATTGGGATCAGTCGTCCTCGAATGGAAGATTAGGCTGGGATATGAGAAGAACTAAGAGATGAGACTGAATACTGATCTTGAACTAGACATTAATATTATTCTAACTTATTTAGTAGAATTAGATGTGACTGTATGACTTTGGCATGAATGTATAGACTAAGGCTTACTATAAGCTAAGGTAGACCATGGTACTACAATGGTACTTGTATCAATTACGAAGGGTCACATGAGTACGAGGCATGGGTGCAAGGAACTGATATAGCTGAAAACAACTGGTGGAGCTTAGTTGAATCTGAGCATACTATCTAGCATGTCTAGGGCTATACTTGTAAACTGAGTTGTACAATCGTAAAGGACTTTCTTTAGCTATGATGGATTTCATAAGAATGAGTTGAGGGTGGAAAACACTATCTTGGATATTCCGAAGGCATGAAATCATATACTTAATTTTACAAGGTGGACTTCATTACCTTAGACACCTTCCCATATGGAACTTAATGATACTCTAAGGGAAATGATCAAAAGCACTAGTCACAGGGACACTTTAAGATAAAAAACTATTAACACGATTGAAACACCTTAGCCATAGGGCCTGGGATCCAAAGATAGTAACTTGAAACTGAATTATGCCTGAGCATATACTATGAATGGAAATTATAACAAAGCTATTATTCTTCAATCTATGTATCTTCCAACTTTCAAGCCTAACTATATTTCACTAACATGACCTTCTTATGAACTACTATACTTCACTAGATGACACTTTAAATTATTTTGGGGACATCCTACTCAAAAACTTATAAACGCTAGTATATCTACATGACTTACTCAGTTCAAGCCTAATCCGAAGGTACAAGGTATTATCAGAAATGTAATCATGCTAGTCTAAGAAATTAACTCCATATTCTATGTCTATAGGAGTATTCCTTTTTCTTATCCCCTGCATCTATCAACCTTAGGATCCAATCAAGGGGTCACTAACCTCATACTATAATCTATTGCATACTTATCAACATAATATTCAAGCATACTATAATCTATTGTACACTTATCAACTACTCTGCAAAGTTATACACTCACTATAGATATGAATTCTAAACTCCCTCTATAAGGACTATAGCTATCCATACTTAGATTCTTCCTAGGACTTCTGTCCGAAATAACTTCTTAACTACTCCTTGGCCTAAAAGGCTAACACTAAAAAGTCAACACTCTCTCTAGCATATTAACATCACACAATAATACTTCATACTAGAATATGCATTTAGAGTTCAAGCCTATCATTCAATACTAACCACATATAACATACAACTTCTCATTGCTACTCAGACTTACAACTATTAATTGATCACCTAGGTAACCTTATTTCAAGCACTTAGTCTACCAAATTCAAGACTAGACACAACCTTACTATACAAAATCTTCTCCTTAATAAACACTTAAGGACATACCATTCCACTATTTACAAATAATTGCCTGACATTCAACTATATATATTAATCAGTGGCTGTATCCCACTCCTACTCTACACTTTTGACTTCCCAATTCTAGCTCTTCGATTATTATACCATATCATGCAACTCCCATTACATCTCATAGTGTAAGTGAATAAGGAAATGATGCATACAAGAAGGAATCTATCAACATCCTATCTCGGCTTCAAGACGAACATTTTGAGTCAGTTTGATGGATCATGTAATAGATTAGTTTTTGCATTAGCCACTACTATTGTCCTACCAAGTAGAGGGGAAATCTCTCAACTTGTGACCATATTACCACAATGAAAATATGTAATGACCCGTTTGGTCATTTTTTTTCTTTTTGCCTTTTCAGTATTTAGAGCCATCTAGTAGTTATCCCAAGTTATTTATGATTTTTTGGGACTAGTAGTTCGATGCCCTGGTAGCTCATTTGCCTGTTATCTCAGCTTTCCTATTTTGAAGTTTTGGTTTTAAAATGGTGGAACTCGTGAGTGAATTTATAGTAAACACGCTCAAAATAAATTTTGAGAGTTCTATTAGATTCAAAATAACGACTTTGGTCTAGGTGGACCTTGATTTTTTTCCTTGAGTTTTTGTTTGAGTTTGAGCTATTTTTTCAAAATTCAGTTCAACCAAAGCTTATTTTGGAGCATGGGTGGTTTTTCGGTGATCAAAGTATCGGATCGAAACTCTGATGATTCCATCAGCTTTATAATGTTGAGTTTGGGATTGTGGGGTCTTTAGTTCACTTCTTTAGATGTTTGGGCTTGTTTTGGGTTCTATTGTGGAAGTTTGGAAATCAGCTACTTTGAGTTGGTTTGAGCTTGTGGTCTTTTTAATAAAAACAACCTTCAATGGACATTTAGAAGATTTGTTATGTCCAGAATGTCGTTTCCATGCTATATGCATATTTGGTTTATTGAAATTTGTACCTAATTCCATTTCGAACCACCGTTGAGAGTTTTGAAGTATTACAAAAGAATAACAGGTTGCTATCATATTGCAGGAACATTTGTTTCTATGTAATTACATAGGTTGGGGTGTTGTTCAATCCAATTATAGAGGTGGGTAATGTGATTGCATGGTGTTGTCCCTCTTGCTCAGCGCGATTGTGGAGCTTTTTGATGCTATCGGGTACCTCTGCCTAACCTGTTCATCACTATCATGGTGCATGCTTACGTGATAAGTCAAGACCATCTAGGTTGTTATCGCACGCCTTTTTTAAGCAATCACGATGAATAGCATTTGCACCTATATAAACCAGTTTCAAGCTTTTTATTTCATTTTCTCTCCATTATGCTCTTCCTTGTTGAGAGCTTTTAGAGCCTTTTTTAGGGCGCTGGGAGCTGGGGAAGTGGATAGGGGTTTAGATGGGAGGTGGTGGTCGTCGTTGGTCAAGTTTCCTTCGGGTAATTCTCATTGTTTTTATCCTTTCTAGTGTTTTTATCAATA
>JBDJHY010224473.1:0-11143 GCA_039654485.1 Withania somnifera | reverse complement strand
CTATTTTCTCCTTTATTCTTCTTTTGACTCCTTATTTATTGAATTATTATTCACATATATTGATGCAAGTATTCGAGTTACGTCTTCCTTCATTGCCTGAGATCCTGTTATGTGATTAGCTAGAGATACATGTCTACTTGTATTTGATTCCTATTGAGTAGCTAGTTTTCCCTTGTTTTGCTATTTGATTCCATTACCCCTTTATTGTATTCTGTTATTTACTATTTTTATTATTGTTATATGCCTAGTGGACCCTCGAAGCCTACTGGATATGGATTTCTTCGGCAGCTTGTACTCATACTACATTTGCACATGTGCAGATCCGAGTACAGGTTCTCGATCATGATTACCGCTAGTTGTTCGTACAGTTTATATTTCTTCAGAGATTAAGGGTGAGCTTAGCATTCGTCTTTTACCTGATTCTTTTTAGATTTGACATTTCTATTTGATCTTCATGTATTTCGGAGATACAGTTGTATTAGATCTATCTTGGATTTCTTGTTTCTATACCTAGTTGTTCGTTTGACAATGATACTGGGTTTTGGGGGAATTTATTTTGATTCTTTAAACTTCTGTATTTATTACCTTCTAATTATTATCACTTTGTGCTTTCCGTAATTAATATAGCAGTCCTCCACTTCGGCTTCGGACTATCTTGGTTTTCCTACTGGTGGTATAGTAGGTGCATCATGATCCACGAAACCAGATAGTGATAATTTTTTGGGGTTTTAAATACACAATGTGACGTAAAATACAGTCACATCACTAGACCAGTTTAAAACAATTTTAGGGAAAAATTGATCAAATTATCCTGCCTTAGCATCTTTGGAAAAATTCTTGTTGATTCTTCTTCAATTTAGTAAAAGCGTGTTTGAGCCTAAACTTAGGCAAAATTCTAGCTTTCAGTATTGATGACTCAAGTTCATCACATAGCCATGTATAAGTTTAACCCTCTAATTTTTGAACAATTTAAATTCACAATATATTCGAAGTCTTGGCTAAAACAATTAAATCATGAATAGTAATGTGCTAATGCAATATTTCATACAATGTTACCTAAAAACATCAATAAATCATAACAGGAATAAAAATCACAACTTCAAGCTTTAGGGTTGATGAACTCATTATAAAATACTACATAAAAATTTAGGGTTGGGGTACAAGAGTTAAAAAATACCCTTGTTGATGAACCCACCTAACTACGACTTAGAGAAATTCGGGCTTGAAATTGGAGGAGAAGACTTCATTCTTGACTTTGGTGAAATCCTAATTATTGCCTATGTTGAGAGAACAAATTGATATTTTTTTTCTTTTTTGTATAATTGATTTATAGATGATAATAAAATAATGAGGTGTTAGGCTTTTATATTAGTGGTTATGAAGACCAAAACGATCTGGTATAATACCATTGAAGAGGGGGAAATTACGACAAAACCCTAGAAAAAAAGGATTAAAACTAGGCCTGGTAGGTTTCCAAGAGTTCGTGAAACCCCTCTTAACTGGAACACTGGAGTATATAATAGTCCATTCCATGGATTGTCCTTTGATCCAAGGTCTAAGGAATGGCCCGTAATGTCATTCTATACTTAGAAAATATTGAGAAAATAACCCCATTCCAAGATTCAAACAACAGCATGTGGAGTCCTTCCATGGTATGTGGAAATGTATGTGAACCCGAGGCTGAACAAGGGAAATAACTGGTCCAGTTCCACGGTCCGTGTATCCTTCCACAATTAGTGGAAGAACCTGTAGGATTGTAGCTAGTTTCTGATTTGACAAAACTTCACGTATACTCATTATTTAGCCCATGAAACCCCCTACATGATTTTCAAGGTATTAAAATATCTCCCCCTTAGTTTCATTTGTCCTCGAATGAAGACTTTAACCAAGAGGTAAAATGACTAATGGAATGCCCGAATGACTAAGAAGCTCATCTATAACATCAAGATAACTAAATTAACAGTGATTATACTCTTAAATCAGCTGAACCAATTGCATGCCATTCTTATAGACTCCAACCACCTTGGATACATCAGTAAATGCACAAATACTCACATATAGACTTATGCAATGTCATGGACTACATGCTATATGCATTAGATGGCGTGAGAGCATATTACTTCAGAATGAAGTGGGACTTAAAGGAAATAAGTGTGGGTACTTCTCTATCATGTCTGCCTCAGCTTCCCAAGTTGCTCCCTTTACTAATTGATTGCGCCATAGAACCTTGACTGATGCTATCTCCTTATTTCTATGCTTGATAACTTGACGATCTAGGATCTGGACTAGGATATCCTCATAAGTCAAGCTATCTTTAACACTAATGTTATCCACAAGCACTATTAAGGAAGGACCTACTGATAAATACTTTCTTAACATGTTTATGTGGAAAAATGGATGCACTATTACAAGCTCTACGGGAAGATCTAGCATGTAAGAAGCATAACTAACCATTTTCAAAATTTGACATGGACTAATAAAATGTAGATTGAAATTTACCTTCTTTCCAAACTCATACTCCCTTCATAGAAGACATCTTCAAGAAAAGAAGACATCTTCAAGAAAATTCAATCACCAACATTAAACTCCAACTCCCTCCTCCTCATATCAGCATAAGATGTTTTCCTACTCTTATAAGTCTTCAAACTTTCCCAAATGAGTTGAACCTTTTTGATGTACTCAATTACTTATTTAGGACCTAGCAAAGCTTGTCACCAACCTTAAACCAACCAATGAGAGATCTACACCTCCTCCCATATAGTGTCTCAAACTGAGCAATATGGATACTAGCATGATAACTGTTACTTCAAGAAAACTCTATCAATGGAAAGTGGTCATACCAACTACCCTTGAAATCAAGCGCACAAGCTTTCAACATATCCTCTAGAGTCTGGATTATCCATTCCGCCTATGCATCTATCAGTTGGTGGAAAACAGTAATGAGGTGAACCTGAGACCCTAACACTTTCTGGAATGACTTCCAGAAATATGAAGTGAACAAAGTACCTCTATCTGAAATAATAGAAAAAAGCATACCATATAGGCAGACAATCTCCTGAAGATACAATGTACCATAATCCTATGCTGAGAAACTAGTGTGAATAGGTAGAAAATGGGTTGATTTTGTTAATTTGTCCATAATCACCTAAATAAATTCATGCTGCCTCTTAGTCCTTGGCAAACCAACAATGAAATCCATATCTATGACTTCCCATTTCCATACTAGATATCAAACCATTCATCTTTCACCTACGGGAAATTTGGACACCTAGCTACAAACTCAGTTATATCCTCTTTCATCTTTCCCCACCAATACACTTCCTTCAAATCCATGCACATCTTAGTAGCACCTGGATGAATAGAATATTAGGAGCTCTGAGTTGTGTTCAAACCATCAACATTTTGTACACATAGTCTACCCTCAGACTTTAACACACCATCCCCCCCCCTTTAGAGAAAACCTGTCCTTTATGCTACAAACCTCAACCCTACCTTTCAACTTGAGAAATAATGGATCTCTATCCTACTTCCCTTTTACCTCTACTACTAAGGAAGACTCTGATGCATTTAGAACCAACATCCTTCCATCCTTAACATCAACCTGCCTGACCCCAAGGTGTGCAAGTTATGCACCTCCTTAGTTAAATTTTTCTTCTTTTTATCAACATGTTCCACACTCCCCATGGACAACCTACTAAGGGAATTAACCATTAAATTAGCCTTTCTTGGATGACACATGACTTTCATATCATAATATCTTAATAATTCCAACCACCTTATTTAACAGAGAGTCAAATCTTTCTGCTAAAATATATACTTCAAACTCTTATGATCAGTAAAACATCAACATGCACCTATATAGATAATGTATCTATATTTTAAGGAAAAAACAACTATTGTCGGCTCAAGTTCATGAGTGGGATAGTTCTACTCATAAACCTAGAGTTGTCGATAAACATAAGATACTACCCTACCGTGATGCATTAATACACATCCCAAACCAAACCGAGCGACGTCAAAGTAAACTGCAAAACCTTTTGAACCCTCTATTAAGGTCAAGACTGGGTTGAGGTCAACTTGGTTTTCAACTCTTAGAAATTTTTCTCACACTGGTCTAAATATTAAATCTTAACTTTCTTCTGAGTTATCTTGGTCAAACAAGAGGATTTAGGGGAGAATCTCTGGATAAATCTACAATAACACCTGGCTAAGCCTAAGAAACTGTGGATATTTGATGAAGATGTGGGTTTGGGCCAATTTTTTACTGCTTTAATTTTCTGGGACTCCATCGAATACCCTCACTAAAAATAACATGACCTAGGAATGTAAATGAGTTCAACCAAAATTTTCACTTGGAGAATTTGACATAGAGTTGATGGTCTCGAAGGGTTTAAAGGAATTATAAGATGGTTTTCATGTAATAACTCACTTCTGGAGTAAACCAAAATATAATTAATGAAAACTATCAAAAACAGGTCCAAGTATGGCTTGAACACCCTGTTCATGAGGTCCATGAATGTCGGGGGGGGGGGGGGTTTTTTAAAACAAAGGACATGACCACAAATTTAAAGTGATGATAGATGGCTTAAAAAGCTATTTTAGGAATGTCTAACTCTCTAAGATTAAGTTGCTGATTGATGAATGAAGGTCAATTTTAGAGAAATAACTCGTACCTTAAAACTAATTAAACAAGCCATCAATCCTTGGGAGAGGATATTTATTCTTAATTGTGACTTTGTTTAACAAATGATAGTCTATACTCATTCTGAGCAAACTATCTTTCTTATGCATGAATAAGTCATGGGCGTCCTAGGGATACTGGGTGAATGAACCTCTTGTTCAAAAGATAAACTAATTGATATTTGACTTCTCTAAGTTTGGTGGTGCCATTTTATATATAGAATTAAAATAGGTTCAGTGCCTAGAGAGAGGTCTATACAAAGTGTATCTCTCTATCTGGAGGGACTCCAAGTAAATCCTTATGAAATACATCCATATACTCTCAAACAACTTGAACTGACTAAATATTAGAAATATTGGACTCAGAATATCGTACCAAGTGATAAATACACCCCTTAGAGATTATTTTCCTAACCTTGAGGTATGAAACAAACCTACATTAAGAATAATAAAATTACCCTCCCATTCCAAGATAGGTGCATTAGGAAACTTAAAAGAATGATCCTAGTCCTATAGTTTACCATGGCATAGCATGAATGGAGCCATCCATGCCAAGAATGGTGTCTAAATTTGCCATGTCTAACTCAACAAGAAAAGTAGGAAAGATCCTATCAAGGACTGAAACTAGGAAGTTACGGTAGACTCTTTTAGCAATGATGGTATACTTATGGATAAAGACAGAGAATGGTTCAGATAAAATTTTGAGACAGACTCCAAACTGACTAGCAATTAATGGGGATACAAATGAAAAAGTAGCTATAGGGTTTAGAAAAGTATATATATCAAAATCATAAACCTTTAGCATACTTGTGAAAATATCAAATGACTTCTCCTGCACTTTTCTAGAGCCCAATGCATACAACCTATTTTGGTGCTGACTACCACTAGTCCTAGAAGAAGTGTCCTGCAAAGCTAGATAGGCTACATGTACTGATGTAGATGTATTGATCTAAGGTCCATTCCAGCCCTGTTTAGATATGGGGAAATCTCTATGAAGATATTTGGGATTACCACACCTAAACCTTTTGAAGGGTACTCTTACTGGCGACACCCATAACAAACTCTCAAACCAATCCTATACTCTCCCGAATAATTCTTACCGTACTTAGCATTGTGAGGTAAGAGTTTTCTCCAGTCACACTACCCTACGAAGTTGACCTCACTAACTTACTCTACTGATTATGAGGTGGCATGGTACCCTGAGTAGGATCTCTTTCTGATAAAAGGGATAGAGCCTTGAAACTCTACTAATGTTGTCAAGGGTTACCATACCTTTAGGCTGGCTAAACTCTACTGACCCAGTCCTTTCCTTCTTTCTATGGAAGTTCTCTCTTATCTTAGAATTATCCCCTTCTATTGATCCAAGAAAAAAATCAACCACCCCATATCCATCCCAATAATCAAAGTAAATTCCCTACCTTTCATTACCAGGTATAGGAAAAGGTGAGAAACGAAGATGTCCATATGATTCTGCATGTCAACGACCATGTTTTAGGTATTACTTTGATAGTTATGTGAACTTTATCCCATATTATCAACTTTCATGGATCCCTTCTCCAGACTCAGAAACTCTGTCATCTTCTCACTTCTCTTTTTCCTATGAAAGAACCTATCCAAGAAAGCCCTTTCAAATTCAGAACAAGTTGAAGAAGCTGCACCTGCCAGCTATTCTTATTTCATTGGTTAGACTAATATCAAGCCATATCTTTTATATAGTACATGCCCAACTCCACCCTATCAACCTCTGTCATCTTCATGACATCATAAATTCTCTTAGTCTCCTCAATGAATCTTTTTCTGTCCTCCTCTACCTTAGAATCATGGAAGATCAAGGGCTACATCTAGAGAAATTCTCTAACTCTAGTCATGCCAGCATCCTTAACAATTGGTTGAGCAGCTGGAGCTGCTTCTTTTTGTTGAGTCTGGGCAACTATAGTCTAGGCGATCAAGTGCACTTATTGCAAAAGTTAGCATTGGCGATATTTTGTCGCTCAAGAATTAGGGAAGCCTGGTTCTATAGGCCTTGATTACTATCCTGAAGAGCTAGTTATTTATGTGGAGCCATGATCTTAAATGTGTAAAGCATAAGTCAGAAAATAGTATTGGAGTTACACTCCAAAGAATGAAATAAGACATGAACCAAGGGAAAATTTCCTAAATACATCGTAGCCTCTCAGTTATAAGTGCCTCGTGATCCACAGCCATAAAAGAGACTCTAACTTACATCGTCTTTCAGACATCCAAGAAAGTTTGAACCTGGATTGATACCAAGTTTGTAACTCCCTAAATTTATCCCCTAGGCTCCACAACGCATTCTTAGCCATTGAGCTGCCTCAACATACTACAATGAACCCCTAGCTTATGCAAATATCTAACACTCACTCATCGGAGGAAGCATGATACAGAAATAAAATTTAAGTTGATGGGCCATCTCACATATCAAAGATAATACTAAAATACAATGAAAACATCAAATAAATTACCAAAAAGCCAACTATCTGAAAGCCTCTAAGTACTAAAATGCTAGGTTTCTAGGACAAGTCCCCAACTACCCTTGGAAAGAAATGAATAGATGTTGTAGCAATTATTCTCTCTAATAAAAATAAATCAATAATAATAAAGTGCACCGGGACCATGAGAATTCACCAATACTCTAAAAGCTAAATATAGTAGATCTAGTCAACCTTGAGCATAAGGATGGCTAGTCAGACCTACATGTGAAGTTGTGCAGCAAAAGAGTATGCGGTCAGTCCATTGAATATATTGAGTAAGCGGTAGGGGGGAAAATAAAAGGCAATATCAACATGAGTAATATGAGAATAAATAAGCCATGATTAAGCTATGCAATGCATAATCAAGTTACAATTCAAAATAGATATTCAATACAAATTAAGTAATGATGACAATGTAAGAAACATACTTTAATTTAAATCATAAGTATAAATTTCAAATATATGACTTTAAATCCCTTGTAGGAGGTTCTATAACCGACATATAAGACCATAGAATTTAGCAAACTACCAGCTGAAAGGAGTACCTTGCGCCACCACAGGCTCAATATCTAATAAGTAACCTAGTGGATCCAATTACGTCGGGTCTGTCATAATAATGCATTTTAAGCAACATGTTATCCTATGATTGGAAATATAGTACTGGATCGGGTCTTTCAACCTAATTCACTCGATGCTAATACTAATCGGAAAACATCATATTACTCTTGACTGGACCAACTAAAACAATTTAAGTGAAAAAATGATCAAAATTTCATTCCTTAGCCTCTTTGGGAAAATTCTTGTAAATTCTTCCTCAATTAATAAAATCATGGCTGAGTCTAAAACTTAGGTAAATATCTTAGAAAATTCCTAATTTCAATACTTATGACTTAAGTTCATCAAATAATACATATAAGCTTCACCCTGAAGTTTTGAACAATTTGAATTTACAATATACTCCAAATCTTTGCTAAAATAACTAAATCATGAATCATAATGTGATGATGCAAGAATTCATGCTTTATTACTCAATAATATAAGTAAAACATAATAGAAATGCAATTCACAGCTTAAGGATTTAGAGTTAACAATTTCTTTAAAAAATACTTCATAAAAGTTTAGAGTTGAGGCACAAATGTGAAAGAATACCCTTGTTCATGAAGACGCATAACTGAAACCTTGGGAATTGATGCTTAAAATTGGAGGAGAGGACTTCATTCATAAATCAAAAGGGGAAGCCTACTCATCTATTAGCTCTTCTCGTAGATCGATGTGGTACTTTTGATAAACCCTAATTCTTGACCTCTTTGAGAGGACATATCTATGTTTTCTTATTCTTTGTATAATTGATTTCTGAAAGATAATAAAATAAAGAGGCTTTTGGATTTTATATTGGTGGTTATAAAGCCCAAATGACGTGGTATAATTCCGTTGAAGATGCAGAAATGACTACAAAGTCCCTGGGAAAAACAAATTAAAACTAGCATGACTGGTTTCCACGGGTGGTTCCACGATCCATTAAACAATCTGTGAAACCATGCCCCTATTAAATAGAACACCAAAAGCATATGATGGTGCATTCTAAGGACCTTCGTTTGATCCACGATCCTTGGAATGTCCCATAGATTCATTCTATACTTAGAATATTTTTCAGAAAAATCATCCCATACCACGGTCTGTGGAACCTTTCCATGGTTTGTGGAACATTCTGTGAACCCAAGGAAAAATAAGGAAAATCACTGGTCCAGTTTCACAGATTAATCCATGGTGTGTAGAATGAACTGTGGGACCTGGGCCAGTTCCATATTTTGACGAAACTTCATATGTAGTCTTTGTTTAACCCATTAAACCCCCTAGCATGATTTTTAATTTTTACATTTTAATAATGTTTGGAAAATTGGATAATCCATATCAAGTGTGGAATTCAAGAGCGGTGACTACCTCCCACGATTCATAAGACCACTTGTGGTCTAAGGGACATAAATTTCAACTTTATGGATCCCTCTCAAATGAGCCATTGTACGACTCGTAAAGGATTCCCATGAGTCGTACCTTGACTTATGGTAATCTGGAATAAATAATTCAGTTTTCTATGTTAAAAACAAAGTTTACCTAAGTATAGGATATTGTACTAGCCAGGAGTCTAGGAATGAACACCTGAAATTGCATTATAAAATGATGTATTACAAAGAGAAAGTATGAGATCAGAATATCTGAAAGTGTTGAGTATGTGAGATACGCAAATAACATGAAACTTAAAATATATTTTGAAATTAAATTTAAATGCAGTAGAAAATAAGTGTAAAGTATAAAAAAATTATAGTACAATGACTTAAATATATAATCATAAGCTGAAATATGATTTACAATTGTAAGTTGAATTTTATAGATAGACTGAAACAGTTTGAGTCATGTACATATATGATGGTTTAAATTATTTTTTCATGGAGTTTTGTTCAACCGAGATAAACCATGTGTGCAATATGGAGTCCAACGTGCAATCTTAGTTGGAAAGGTACCCTATACCCTGAAGAGGGTTTATAACATGTCTGGTATGACTCTAGTAAATGAGCCCTTTGGGAAAAAGGTGTCAACTGGAAGAAGGCTATTATTCGACGGCGCAACGTAGTTCTGATACTTGGTCAATCTAGAATTCATGTCTATTCGGTGCTATATAGTCTTATGAAACCTGTATTACTATTTGGTCATAATAATTGGATTGTTTGTTTGAAAATAAATTTTTACAATAGTACTGTTTTTACTGAAGTTTTGAGATACTAGAACTAGCCATGCTAAACTTCACTACACTTTGAGATCATAATATTGAATCATACTGTTTGTTCTAAACATTGGAAAAACTTAGTTAGATCATGTTGAATTATTTGACGGGATTTGAAACAATAATCAAGACTACAAAATCATACATAGTTGTATTTAATAAAAACAAAAATTATAAGTAAGATGCTCCAACTAAAGAAACATCAAGAA
The DNA here is from genome assembly GCA_039654485.1 of Withania somnifera. Lineage (NCBI taxonomy): Eukaryota > Viridiplantae > Streptophyta > Magnoliopsida > Solanales > Solanaceae > Withania > Withania somnifera. The sequence goes on along the minus strand of JBDJHY010224473.1, from coordinate 983 downwards.
TTATAATGTTGGGTATAAACTCTAAATTACAAAATAATGTTTAAAATCTGAATATTTTAGCATAAGGCAAAAGAAAACCGTTATGGAAACTCTACATACCCGATCAATGGGGAATATGGACTAGAACATGGGTTAGAAGCTTGAATTTTGGAACCTGAGAAAGGAACCTTGACTTAGCTTGAGAGCATTATTTTTCTTGTTTTTGAAGTGAAATCATGATAATGGGAAGATTAATCGACTGATAATATCCTTTAGAGACCCTAAAATGACATAATATAGAGCCTAAAAGATAAGAAAAAAGTTCAAGTTGTCCTTCTTAAATCATACAGAAATTTTACCGAAGCACTGTACCACAACTTATGTTAAGAGTCATGGTTCATTGTATGACTCATGCACGGAGTCTTCTCTTCTAGAGAGTTTTCCCCACTTCTCTAATCATCATCATTACGAGCCATTCTATGACTTATATATTAATACCATGACTTGTAGTTTGAGCGTGGTTCTTAAAAATTTTATTGGCCTAGTTAAGTTCCACGGTTTAATAGTATGGATAATTGTCCAAATAACGAGTAGTACTTTGATCCATGATAACCTAATATTTACTGTTCCTGGGGATCATTAGTTCACGAGTCATTCCATGACTAGTGCAATAATACCACGAGTCATCTGAGACTGGAAATTTAGAGTTTTTTCCTTCACTAAGTCTTACTCAGAGCATGGGGAAAAGCTGGTGTGTTACAGTAACTCTCTTTAGATTATTCATCTTTGAATGTAGACTAAATCTGGAAAAAAATAATGGAGTCTTCTAGAACTAGTTGGTTGATGAATTGAACTATCAATATGATTCTTGATTGGTTGAGCTCCGAGTAAAGACAACTAAAAGATACATGGCATAAATGTATATGTAGGATCATAAGAAACATTTGAGGATCTGAAAATTAGAAGAACAACTACATGAAGGAAATTGTTACCTCAAATTGTCT
>JBDJHY010224462.1:0-11143 GCA_039654485.1 Withania somnifera | reverse complement strand
CACACACACACACACACACACACACACACACACACACACACACATATATATATATATATATATATATATATATATGTTTGTATGATTATCATCTAACACTGTTTATTTCTTTTTCAGACATTGTATACCTTGCGAAGAAATTACAACTTAGTCATTAACATGACTTTCGAGAGAAAGTCGAGTGGAGCGATGTCCAGGTGGCTTAAAGCTGCTTGGGACACCAAGGAGACGTCAAATTGGCTGCTTATTGATGTTTGTGAGAGGTTGTGCTTCGAGTACTGGGACACATAATTTTTGGAAAATTAAGCACAAGCCAACTAACAAGGCTAGTGTCAAGAGTGGCTCGTTGTACACGGCGAGTGGAAAGAGCACTGCAAAGATAGCCCATGAGATGGTAAGTTATTGTACTTGATTTTAGATGTATATGGAATTTATTAAATATTAATTGATTATAGTTAATAATGATTAATTTATATTCAGGAGAAGGAGTTAGGAAGCAAGTTGACTCAAGTTGAGGTCTTTTAGAGGACACATATAATAAAGAAGAAGACCACATTCGATTCGGATGTATAGGTTGATCCAAGGCTCAAATCGAATATGTAAGTTACATTAAGTTTTTACAAAAAATATATATTATTACATAGGTATACACATTCTAACCTTTATTTTTTTAATTTGCATGACCAATTTCAGAGGTAGGTGAATGAGTTCACCAAAACTTAAAGTTTCCTGGGCCAGCCAATCCATATTACACCATAACAAGATGGACTATTAAAATGAATTGGGGGGGGAGGGGACAAAGGGGAGAGTATATGAATTGGGATCTAGGAATGATGTATGGAGCCTCAAGTCTAGATTACATGAAATTGGTACCTCAACCGGTACTATCGCTATTGACTAATCTCAGTTTGCTCTCATGTCGCAGTAGATTAAACAGATGGCACGTGGCTTGATGTAGTCCAAAGAAAAATAGATTGCTAAAACATCAAAGTTAGCCCTGAACGTTGAGAAGAGAGCACATGTGTCACTTCATTAAAGGAGACGACGACAAAACTTAAGTGCGTTCTTCAACCTCCAGTATCAAAGATACTGAGAATGAGGATTAGTTTGTTGATAGTACCCTGTAGGACTTGTTTGTTTTAGAACATTATTCATTAGGTACTTTGTACCTTTGCTACTTTATATATATGTTTTTAGATTGGTTTATTAAGCTTTTTTTTTTTCAAGTATTTACTAAGTTTTTGTTACTATATTATTTGATTTTATATAGTAATGAGAATTTGTGCTTGTGGTTGCTGAATGAGAATGGTTTGTGCTTGTGGTTGCTGAATGAGAATAGTTTGTGCTGTGCTAGTTGATGCATTCTGCTGGTGTAGATAATGCATAAAACTGATGGATAGTGTAGCTTATGTCTGTTTATTTCTTACAAAAATTCCTGAAACGCGATGGACAGGGTCACTTAAGTCCGTCACTTTTCTTTTTTTTTTTTTAAAGAAAAAAATTATAAAAGAACAAACAATGTTGTTTATGTCCGCTGCTTTTTTCAAAAACATAGATTAAAAAATTTTTAAGAAATGAAACATTCCATCGCTTTTAGTCGTGGCCTGACCACACCATCAGTCACTTTTTAGAAAGAGACGACTATTTCTACGATGCAAGTGACTGCATTGCTTTTCCATCGATTTGACAAAAAAAATTAATGCAGTGTATCGCCTTTTGGCATGCTTTATTAGAATTTTTTTAGTAGTGGCATATACATACACCTAATTGACGCCCCCCTAAAGTTGATAACATCTTTCACTTAAGAACCTTAAGTAGGCTTGTTTTATTTTAAAAACCTGTATTAGGTCCTACTTGGGTCATTTTTATAATTTTTTAAAAATCAATAAAAATAATAAAGAGAATGTAATATATTTGAAATGTTTGGAAAAATAACTAAATTGGATAATTACTTGTGGAGTTTTTGATAAAAGAAAAAATATTTTTTAAAGCCCCTGCCCCCTCCCCCTCCTCTAGGGGTTAGTTTTCTCTAGTGAAATCTAATACAAAATAATAATTTTCTTAAGCCACTACTTTTCATTATTTTCCTTAAGTTTAAACTCCTCCAATGGAGATCAATTTTTTTATTCAAATACTCTATCAAAATAATTGTTGTTCATCTTCTTCTGCATTATATTGTTTTCTAAATCTATCATCACACTCTCCAAAAATTTTTCCAGGAAAAACTGAATGGCAACACCCAATTTTTTTAATTCTTTTATTTTTATCCCTTTCTCTTCTTCCCACAAAACAACATTGAAGTTAACAAACAAACAAAAAAAAAAAAAATAGATATGAATTAATTTAAGGGTTTTTCATGAAATAAAAAATGGGCATCGATAAGCAAATTTATATTTATACTATTTAAGAATTCGTCATTAAATTATGGCAAATATAGAATTTGTATTATATGAATCTTTAATATAATTCAATAAATGAAGAATACTCGCAATAATCTTTATGGATGTTCACGTTAAAATCCAAAGTGGTGGTGAAGAAGAATGAAGTCCGAGGAAAAATATTATTCTGGAGAATTTTGTAACTTATGGAGTCATTGATGGATTCAAAAAAGGAGTAGAGACAGTTGAAAAGTGCAATTTTTCATGCCCAAAATTTAGGCTTGACGGCACCTACCTTCCCAACCCTGTAGGTTAGCCTAACTCACAGATAAATAAAGTACAAAATAGATTTGAAATGTAAAGTAAATACTCAAAAGTAAATAGTTAAAGCAGAAATCTTTACTAAGACCAAAACCTGGTAGTCATTGTTTCAAAAACCACTAAAAGGAAAATATACAAGATTCAAAATCTCCCAATATATCTATGAAGTAAATATACAAGAAAGAAAATGTAAAGGACATCTGACAACTTCTTAATGGAAGGGCATCTACATCAAACTGCCTCGAATATAGTCTGGATGTATAAGGATAGAAGGTAACTGAATCCTAGGCTCCGAACCTACACAAAAGTGTAGAAAATCAAGAGTGAGTACAAACCACGACACTCAGTAGCATCCTTGGCTAATCTAAGCTTAAAAAATTAGTAATTACTCCTATTACCAAACCACCCTCCGATACTAAAACCTACAATTAGTTATAAACAACATCCCGACTAATAGAATAAAACAAATAACACAAGTAAGTCTACGACAAAAATAAACTAGAACATTTTATACCTCACATATCAAGTAATATCAAATCAATTCAAGTATCAAGTCTCTTAGAATTAGTACAGTTATGAAATAAGTATATATCATCGAACGGACAGACATTCCAAATAGGAGATGAGTCAAGAATATGCAATGCAATGCAGAGATAAGTGTGATACATATATGTCCTAGCGTACACATCCTCTATCGAGATCTTCACAGTGGGAACCCATAGGGGATTCACAAGGTCATGTACAATTGCTACCAAGACCGTCACAGTCAGTTTTAAAGTATCCCGTTTTTTACAATAGTATGTGTGTGTATGCCTATATATATAGACATACCCGCTGTCGATACCATCACTGTTGAGATTCAAATCAATGTGTTATCTTAATAATACCTGTTGTCAAGACCATCACAGTTAGGTTTTCCAATATCAGTTGTTTCCTTTATAAAGCAGGCCAAATCATTTCCATGCTAAAATATCAATAATTTCATATAATAGAAATTTCATGGAAATATGATGAACAATCATAACCAAATATAAGGAAATCAACTCTAAGGCAAGTAATCATCAATTCACCCATATACTTCAACAATAACTAATTTCAACCAAAGAAATTCACCATATATTAAGGGTTGTTAACATTTTAGCTTAAGTCACAAATAGAGTAACATCACGAATTACCAAAGTCTTTTCAATAATTAATTCCCTTAGTTGACTCAACATGTATCTCCACAATCAACCCCAAAGTAAATCATAATTCTCCAATTACATACAAGCTAGCAAGTAGTCATTAATGCCATATAGAACGATCAAATAACCTGAACTTGCTGTAAAAATGGAGAATCTTTCACTCGTGAGAATTTCCTTTCCTTTGACACTAAGAATGTTGCATAATATAATTAGCAAAAAAGAACACAAAAGAATATACACTAGTCAACAACCAAACTTTGATAATTCAAGGTTTATCTAAAAACTAACCCCAAGCCCATAGGGTCAACATCAAAACTTAATCTTAAGGTAATGTTACCCAATACTAGGGGATGCTAAATGTCAAGTTTCATTAAAAACTCATCTCATTTTATAGCAAATTCTCATGTTTTTGATAAATTTTGAGTTCAACATTTACCCACTATTTTGGGGATCAAATCATGAAATTTTGGTGTGAAATCATGTTAAAGTAGCATAAAATTTATGGGAGTAGGCTTAGGAAACTTACTCAATTGATTAAACTTGAAAACCTTGATCAACTTTGTCAAAAAAATAGGGTTTTAGTGATTATTTGCATGAAGAATATGCAAAAATAACGTGAACACTCTGTTTTAAAAACGTTCACAGCCGTGGCACATAATCACCACGATTGTGTTCCCAAGGCGTGATCGCGCCTAAGAGGAAAAATAAAACCTACTGCAGTCGCAATCCTTTGTGATTTGGACGAATGACACAATCGCGACCCTTTTCCAACTTGGGGCCTACCGTGATCGTGGTCAAGGGACGCGATTTCAATAAAAGCTATTCCAAAATTCTTTTCACAATAAATAGGCAGCAAACTCAAAGACTTCAAATGGACCCTCGGGGTTTGAAACTTGGTGAAAATAAATAATATATTTTATCTATAGTAATTTTGGGATTCCGTACTCCACAAAAAAATCATAACATACGTAATAGGTTCCAATTTTAACCAAAACTCACAGAAAAGCAAAAATTCTACCGAGACTTGCAAAAACCAAAAGGACCCTCATTCTAGACCAAATTCCACCTCTCAAAACCAATAAAATCCTCGGATTCTAGATCCAGTTACTCTAAGTCCAAATGGTAAACAAAGTCAATCATTTTACTTAAGACTTCAACTTTAGCCCATTTAGATGCTCAAACTTACCACTAAAGAACTAAAATAGGAAACAAAGGTGTAACTAGACAAAAATCGACATTCTGGAGCTGTAGGAACTGACAGGTTTCTAAAACAAGGTCTCGAACCCCAAATGACCCCTATAGTTCCACATTTTGAACTCAAAGTATTAAAGCTCAAAATTCCTCAAAACTTACTTCAAACTCAACCCATTTCCAATTCAACAACAAAACTACACTTAGTTTGATATGAAGCAACTACAGGAAGGGGTAAATAGTTAAAAGCATGGAAAATGAGAAAATGACCTTTAGGTTCGTTACAACATCCACTAATAAAAACCATATTCATCCTCGAACATCATAAAAAAGAAATACCTGAAGGGTTAAATTACTAGGGGTACCGACTACACATCTCTGAATCGATCTCCAAAGTAGTCTCCTCGATCGGCCTATGCCTCCACTGCACCTTTACCGAAGTTATCTCTTTAGTCCGATGCTTATAGACCTGTCTATCAAGTATGAAAAATGGATCATCCTAAAAGGATAAATATGGATCCAAACTCAAAGCATCCCAGTGAAGCATATAAAACTCATTGAGCATGTACCTATAAAGCATAGAAACATAAAATACCAAATGTACCACAAACAATCAGGTGGAAAAGATAACTTGTAAGACACCTCTCCCTTCCGCTATAGAATCTCAAAAAGACCAATGAAACACGAAATCTACATCCCTTTATTACCAAACCTCATAACACCCTTCATTGGTGATATTTTCAACCATACTTTATCACCCTCCATGAACTCCAATGGTCTTACCCTCTTACCCGCATAACTTTTCTTCCTACTCTAGGTAGAAAGTAGTCGGTTCTGAATTAGTCTAACTCTTTCCATGGAGTCTGTCACCAAGTCTATCCTCCACAACTTTTCCTTTGAAGTCTCAAACCTACCAATCTGAGATCAACATCTCTTGGTATACATGCCTCAAAAGACTTAATCTAGATATTCAAATGGTAACAATTGTTATGGGCAAACTCCGTAAGTGGTAGGAATCAATCCCAAAAAGCACCAAAATCAAGGGTCACATTATATCCTTTAACACCTGAATGGTATGATCAGACTATCTATCGATCTAAGGATGAAAAAATATTCTCATATCAAGCTCAGTACCCATCTCATACTATATGGTACCCCTAAATAGTGAAGTGAACCGAGTACCTCGATCAGATATAATAACTATTGGGACCCCATGAAACCGTACTTCTCTAATATAGATCTCAGCCAACTCTTGAGCACTGGACCTCACCTTCACAGGAATGAAATCCGCAAACTTGGTTAAGTGATCAACAATAACCCAAATGGAATCATAACCACCCAAAGTAGCAGGAAACCCAACAATGATATCCAGGGCTATGCACTTTTACTTAAACTAGGGAACAAACACCATCTATGACACACCTCCTAGTCTTTGGTGCTCAAACTTCACCTACTGACAGTTCAAGCACCTAACAACAAAGTCCGTAATGTACTTTCTCATACCATAGCACCGTAATGCTGGATCGAGGCGTGATACTTTTTCCTCATTCCCTGGTGAATGGAATACTTATCACTATGAGCCTCCTCTAAAATCAATATGACCAGATCGACAGACATCACACAAATATAATCCATAATCCTTAAAAACCCCTCTAAATCAAGCATGGATGCTATGTCCTCGCCTCTCAACACTTTGTCACAAATAGTCCTTAATCTAGCATCATTGAACTGAGTCACCTAAATCATCTGAATCAATAAAGTGAGGGCCTCCACACAAAGAATAAACCCACCATCAAAAAATGTTTGCAATCTTACTAGGTTGTTAGCTAAACTATGAACATCTCTAGAAAATGGCTGCTCCTCAACTTGAATAGGAGCCAAATCACTAATGCTCGAGGACTTCTACTTCCTACTAAGTGAATTTTTGGCTTCTAGCACACACGCAAGTGTGCGTGGTCTCATAAGTAATATAGTGGCTCTTTCTAGTCGGATATCAAGCCCATAGGGACTTGGAATTATGAATTAGTTTCATAAATAGTTCTTATAAAGAACTCAATATATATGCAATTGAAAGTAACAATAGAAGAAATTAATCGATACATATTATTCTAATGTAACTAAGGATCTATAAATGAGACTTTGTGAAACAATTAAGTTTTGTTGATACAAGCAAACATTCCAAGGCTATGAATTGCACACATTCGTATATAATCTTATTTTTCCATAAACATCATTATCTCTCTAATTGTTGATTCCAGGGTTGAAATTTATGACTAGGGATTGATAGTCCTCGATTCACTATTTATATAATCACACAACTACTTCAATCTACATATGTTGTGATGACTTAACATAAATGCATTATCGTTATCTTCCCGAATTAACCAAGTAAGGCACTAAGTACACGATCATATCTTAATTGCAATTTATGTTCATTATTCTTATATTAAATTCAAAAAACACAATCTCACTCCTTACACTAATGAGTAGATTACCGGATAGGTGCAGTATAGAGCTACATAATTATTCTAATGGTGGCCAAGCGATTAGAACATATTAATTATGAAGCATAAAAATAACTAATAATGAGAAATAATTACTAGTTTATATCAAACCAATATAATTCAACATGTGCCATCCATAACCCTAGAATAAGGGATTTTAGCCAAGAATATTCATGTTCAATTCAGTAAATAACATTCACAACATTCACGTACAGAAATTGAACGATAGATGTAATCCTAGGTTGCTTGAATATCTCTTCTACTTGATTTTTTGATCTCCAAGTGCTGGACACTCCCCAAAACGTCACCTTAAGGCTTATATAGACACCCAAGTGAAAAGACCAAATTGCTCCCAACTAGTCCTGCAAGTTGAAGACACTACTGCCTAACTAAACAGCGGATCACGACATAATTCCAATCGTGATGGGCAGGCCATCATGTCGTGATCCCTATTGTGATAGGTCTTATTTTCCTACATTTCTTCGCTGTTTAATTTGGCTTCAATTCTCACTTGATCTACATTCCTAAAAGCTTCAAATATACCTACAATAGGCTAATCACATTGGTTAGTGATGCTACACACGTATTTTCTAACAAGATACTCAAAAAGCACATAATAATTCTCAAAACGAAGTCAAAATATAGAATTAAATGGCGTTAAAACATATATATATGCCTAAGATCAAGTGCTATAAATGGTAAGATTGGATGGAAAACTCCATCACAATATGCAAAAGATCATTCAAAGCTTTCCATTCTGTCGTTTTGACGTATGATTAGTACGGAAAGATAAAAATACTGGTACTATGCAAATAACTAGGGTTAAGCACGCTAAGAGAATGAGTTCTCTCCTTTCAGAGAGTGGGGTTCACGAATCACGAAATAGGGTACTGGAAATAAGGGTTAATGTTTAGGGTAAAGAGAGGTACTTGGGTTGGTTTAAAAGGGATTGGGTTATGGGATTTTTGATTTAGTCTATGGACTTCAGGATTTGGGCTATGGGGTTTTGAGTTATGGAGTTTTGGGTTTATCTAAAAGAAGGGTTTTGATCTTCAGATTATAAAAATAGTTGGGCTTGAATAAAATGAAGGGATTAAATCTAAAATCAAAAACAAAATCCAAATAAATAAAAATGGCTATAGACTAATTTTAGTCAACTAGTTCTCTTTAACAATATGAAACTAATTATAACCAAAGAAATATCAATAGATTAATGTAATTAAAGTATATTTTATATGTTAGTTAAAAATTCAAGAATAGGTGGTAATATTTATATAATACAAAATATATCTTATTTTAAAATTAGGTAATTGCTTAGAAAATTATTTTTCATAATTATTTAAGCTTTATAAAACAGTCAGTTCAAAATTATTAAAATGGTAGAAACTTTATCAATTAATTAAAATAAATTGGGGGGGGGGGGATATTAGGTGTCAACACATGGATCATGGTGCGGTTTTAAGGAAGAATTTTCATTTTCGAATTTTAAAATGGAAACCATACCACTTGTATAGCTAAATTTTGGGTCCTTGTAGGGTGTGTACCGTTTTTACCATTAATTTTTGGAATATTGATGAAAATGTACCACTTTTATATTAACACTAGATTGTTGGAGGAAAATGTACTATATTTATCATTGATTTTGATTTTTCAAAGGACTGTGTCACTTTTAAGTTCGGTCAAAGGTCATGTCATCCATTTCTACTTCTATGTATTTTTCATTGCATTCGATGTAAGATGTTAAACTATGTTCGAAGTAAATGCCGATTAGAACGTGGAGAAGGGATTTGGGTTTTATTTACTTTTTTATATATGAGGAGGAGTTTAAGGTTTTGCCTAGCGATTTGTGGAGAATGGCTCCAGGTCTTATTTTTTTGGTGTATTAGCCACATGTTGCATCACATCTTCCCAATATTTCATTAGTAGATTTTCTTTATCGTTTAGATTGCTAGATTTTTTTATCAAGAGAGCAATTTTTTTTATCAAGAGGTGTCCTTTTAACTTGTTGATTATATTATTTTACTGTCTTTTGAGCTTGGTCAACATATGATACATATTGGGTACCACATATTTTGAAAACTAGCCACACTTTTGAAACTGTGCTAATTCTACTCGTCCAGTCTTGCCACTAATTAAGATTTGCAGTGAGCTCTTGACATTCAGAGATTTACCTCTTTTCTTCTAGTGCTTACTTTATCTATTTCATATATTTTGGGACATCTTATATTAGTGTAATGCTACACTTGTAGTTAGGTTCTTTTTTGTCAGTGACACCAAGTCCAGGTTGGTTGTTAGTGTACATTTTGTCTTTCCTGTTTTCCTTGACCTTATTTTTATATTTTATATATGTACATGTTTATATGGTAGTGACCTATCTCATCGATATTCTTTTATTGTATTTTTTATCTGAAGGATTATTATAGGCACCATCATGACTTAATCTTGGGTCTTCTTCACTCTCGAAGATTTGTGGTAAGCACCCTGCTACCCTTCTAAAATGAAAACACCAATTCTTTGTCTAAGGAAGGATTCAAAATCACAATTTGTGCCTAACCCAAAACATTGTAGTCGAAAACTATGAAATTGACTGATGTGACAAATTCATCACGTTAAGCAACTAAAATTAAAATAAGAAAAAAGAAAAACACAGAGCTTATGAAGAAGATCTCATTTAGAAGAAATCAACTCTTTTGTACAACTCTTACAGAAAAAAGTAACTTCAAAAATAGTGTCAAATAGTTTCAATAATTGATTAATTCCTGTCGAGACCCACAACAATTCAGATAAAAAAAAAAAAGTAGAAATCCCAAAAAATTAATTAAATAACAAATTACAATTTTGCAAAAAGCACAAGATTCACTCAAAATAAGCTAAATTTTGTTCCATATTTGAACCTTACTCTACTAATAACGTAGAGTTGGTAGTGGTAGTATTTTCTTTGAAAAATTGAAGGCACTACTTGTATGGAGTTCATTGTTAGATTTTTATGGATCATCGCATCCTACAGTACATATTCAACTGAAAGGATCAAAATTTGAGACAGAGGAGGTGTTTGGAGGTTCGTGCTTAAGGACTATAACATGATTATATTATAGCATTCGAGAAATGCTAATATAGTGATGGATCCTTGAGTAGAAAAGTAACGAGTATGGATAGTCTTGGTATGTTGTAGATGGAGGATTGACTTTTAACAATGATTTTTTAGAGTTTGACCAATAGCTTTGTGAGTCTAGATATTTCTAAGCTTAATGGAGTTCTTCCTTGTGTTGAGTCACAATCACTTTTGATGGATTGAATTAAGGATAGATATTTTAAGGATGGAAAATTATGCTTAATTCAATACAAGGTATTGAAAAATGAGTCTATTATAATGACTCCCCCAGTCGTTATATAGTGGTTCAGGACTAAGTATCTTGTTAGTGTTTTCCTAGTAATTTAAACTAATAAAATCTCAGGGTAGGTTTGGAATGGAAAACTAGTGTTATGAGTATTAGTGGTATAGGAGTATAGGAATAGAGTGTTTTAAATCATTCCCAGAATTTCTTGGAGATCAGTGACACTTACA
>JBDJHY010224451.1:0-11144 GCA_039654485.1 Withania somnifera | reverse complement strand
AAAGGAGCCAAGTGCCAATAAGGCAAGACTCGTGATCTGCTGCAGTAAAATTGAGTATCAGGAGACCAAATTGATTGCGCTAACGGAAATAAATACCAAAAGAAGGTTCAAATCTCGACAACTAAGGAAGCTGTCAAGACTAATTGATACTAACATCAATTAAGAACTAACTCAAAAGGATGTTGCCAATGTTCTCAGCAACCAAGGAATGAATCAAGTATCAGCCTTCATAGTTGGTCCCTCAATTTTGCCTAGAAACAATCAAATTGAAAAGCAACAAAGTGTAATTACCCTCGGGGTTATTTTCGTAATTCTTCCGTATTTAGAGTGTTCTTGTAACTGCCCAAAGTCATTTGTGACTTGCTAGGACCGACAGTTCGGTTCGCTGGCCGTTTTATAGCTTGTTTCCTTTATGTTTATAGCTTCCTCGGGCTTTACTCTGCTTATAAGATCCCGAATCGCTTTTTCGTTGATTCTGTTGAGTCTAAAATTTCAATTACATAAAGATATCATATATGGAATGTCGAAATCGGACTCCATTTTCATCCCAAACCTCAATTTTACAAATTGAGGTTGGCAGGGCTGGGAAGCATCGTGATCGCAAAAGGCCAGCCACATAACCCATCGTGATCGCATGTGTCCGTGATCGCAACATCGCTTGGCATAGCAGCATTTTATAATTCCTTTCTTTTTCAATTTCATCTGAAATTTCCTCATATCTCTACAATTTTCTTCCATGTAAGTACACATATCAATTAGGGTTCTAATCATAATCGTAAATCCGTAGAAACTTGTTGTAGTGATTCTACGATCAATTCTACCGGGTAATTTCTTGTGTCTCTTTAGTTATAAAGTTTCCTAAATTATATAAACTTTCTGGGTTTGTTTCTTCATTTCCCACCATAAGTTTGAGCCCTATTTTGTACCATATGATGTATGAGTTGTGCCCTATGTGTTGGTATAAATAATTTAATTTTCCAAGCTATTAGGGTTTACGGACCCGTTTTTAGTTTGGATTTCGACCCCACTATTTATATAGCAATATGGGTTTTGTTTTACTCTCCCGACTCATAGATTACGATTTTACTAGATTGGTGCGGTGCCTAGCTCGTTCGTGATTCTCAGCTTCTTCCGACGCAACTTTTGAGCTGTATTGGACTAAGCTGTGATGGCTCCATGTTTTCCCTGTATAGGTATGTACCTAGCCCTAACGGGCGGTGCCCTCTGGACAGTTGTGGCCATATTTGGTGCCATTACTCGTAGCTTGCAACCATAGTTGCGCTAGGGGAAGGTGTACCTTGTGAGTAGGGCTTGACAGCCATCCTATGAATTCCAATTTACAGTCATAAACAAGTTAGCCTATAGATTGATTCTGCTTTACGAGCATGCATTATTTTTAAAAGGTAACTTGATTATGACAGAATAATAGTTAAAACCTGATTTCTTATACATTATATGTACCAACGACTGTAGAGCAGTATGGAGCTATTTTCTCACACTACCTAATTTATTTTCTCACTAGCACTCTTATTTCTGGGTATTGCCTACATGGCAGCAGTTGGATTTTTATTGCAGTTCTAATTTGCCTATTTTGGTTGAACTTGAGTTTTTCACTGAGATATGATACACGGACTAAGCCCGAATTTGGCATTTTTGCCTAATGACTATGCCACAAGTTGGCTTTTTACGACGATTTTATACGTAGAGTTAGATTCCTCCACGGACCTTCTAACCACCAGTGGCTATGCCTGAGATATTGGTGCTAGGTATGAGTTGTAGCTCGGGAGAGGGGTATACCGAAGTAGGAGGGGTAAGTATATAGGAAAGCTTACATGGGTCCGCTCCTGACAGAATCTTTGTACCGATAAGGGTGCGTACGAGCACTATTTACTTTACAACACCCCTTTGCATTGCATCCCTATGCGCTTAGTTGCACTCTTCGGGGCTTACAGGGGAAGTCCCGTTGGGTTACTTATGTGCCAATGTGTTAGTTGCTAGCTAGGCTTTGTGGCTACTCTTTCATGTTGTTGATTACTTTTCTTGCTTTAGTTATTATTACGTTCAGCGGTTACATTCCTTGAGTTCTTTTATCTTATTGGTCCTTATGCTGGTTACCTTGGAGCTTCAGGTAATTGTCGCGTTTGGTCATGATTTACTTGTAGCGCAGGTCCTGTGTATTATACCCTGATAGTTGACGTTCTTTCATACTTGTTAGCTGATGTTGCATACACTGATAGTTGATCCTTCACCGCAAATATTAGCTATTACTGCAGTCACCCTTTTTTCTGTTGTTCATTATGTACAATTTTCCTATTTGCTTATGATCGCTCTTTACATTGTTATGCTTACTTTTGTCCAGTCGGTCTATGATGCCTATTGGGTACCCATTTTTTTTGTACTCATGTTATACTTTTGTATCTCTTTGTGATGCAGGTCTTAACACGAGTCATCAGAACGGACGCGACCGTGTGAGCTAATTTGGTGTTATTCAGGAGATACGGTGAGAACTCGGCGTTCATGCTGGCCGATTTTTCTCCTATTGTCAGTGTCCCAGTTGGATTCTAGATAGATGTTTTATAGCTTTTACCCCATTGCAGGTTTTATTATTTGTATTGTTATATGTATAAATTCTCTACAGCCACGATGTCAAGTCTTGGGAGTTATTTCATGTCATGTATCTCTGTTCTCTTTTCTTTTTCTTCTCTCTTTTCTTTTTGGCACTTGATACTGGTCCGTTGCTAGGCTGAGGGCTTGTCTACATATGGGATGTAGACGTCATCACAACTCAATTTTCGAATCGTGACAAAGTGGAATCAAAGCTCTAGGTTCATTGGTGTCTCTGGCTGTAGAGCGAGAGTCTGGTAAAGTCCCCGCGGATCGGTACGTAAACGCATGTATCCTATCTTAGTGAGGCTACAGGTCTCTTTTATAGGGATGACCTTTCTTGACTCTTTCATGCGAGGTTTCCACTGGGTTCCTAGTTATTCACGTTGATTCTATTCTTCAGCAGATGGTTCGTACGTGTTCAGTATCCGGAGGTGAGGATGCTCCCGCGCCTCCATAAAGAGCTCCAGTTAGGGGTCAGGGTAGAGCTAGAGCCCGTAGGCGAGGCCGGGCTAGAGTTGGGCGAAAGGATCCTGTACCCACAGGTCTACCTCTACCGCAAACGCAGATGCAGCCACCTTCAGATGATGCATTTAGAGACATATGGCAGCGTATGACTACTATGTTTGGTAGAACAGCCACAAATGAGGGTCAGACTTCGGCTCAAGGAGCAGCACATGGTGCCCCAACTCCTCCTATTCAGTCGATACCAGTGGCAGCCATAGTTTCTCATCCATAGCCTATTCTAGAGGTACCTCTGGTTCAACTGTTAATTCAACCTCAGCCTGCAGATTCTATTATGACTTCTGAGTACCGAAAAATGCACAATCATTTTATCCGTATAGGGCCTCCGAGATTCTCTGGCGATTCCAGACAGGATCCTGTGAGTTCATTGCAGAGTGCGAGGAAAGGCTGCAGACTCTAGGTTTGAGAGAGACACGTGGAGTTGATTTCGTTAGGTATCAGTTAGAGGGTCGGGCTAAGACTTGGTGGAGAGCATATAGAGAGAGTAAACTGACAGGGTCAGCACCTGTGACAGTTTCTAGGTGCCTTCATGGCTCAATATGCTCCCCGGAGTATTCGCGAGGAACTCAAAGCTTAGCTTATTGACTTACAGCAAGGATCAATAACAGTTTCTGAGTATGAGGCTCGATCCACGCAGCTTTCTAGGTATGGGGTTGCTATATGCTGACAGAGGCTGAGAGGATCCGTTTTTTACAGCTGGATTGAGATTAGAGTTACAGGCAGATGTTGAGTTATTGCTTGCCCAAAGTAGTCTGTTGTTAGCAGTGGTCGGTCACGCTCATAACATGGAGATCGTCGCTTGGCCCAAGGGGGTGGTGAAAAGAGACGGGTCAATTTTAATAGGTCTCGATCCTGCGGGAATTGGTATAACAAACATAGACCTCAGCAGTATTAGCAGTAGCCGCAACAGCGGTATCAAGGACGGCCTAGTAGAAGTTCAAGACTCCTTACCATCAGCCAGTGGGGGTCAGAGTAGCCAGCCCTCTAGGGCCATATCTACTAGGTTCAGGCCGTGGAGGTCGGGGTGGTTCAGTTAGTGGTTTCGGTCAGGCAAGGGGCAAGGTTTCTATGAGTGTGGTGAGATGGGTTATTATGCCAGAGATTGTCCACGACGCCGGGCCATTCATTCAGCAGCCCAAGCAGTAGAGCCTCTACAGACAGTATCGCCACTGGCTAAAGGTGGTCAAACAATGACTCAAGGCGATCGCGGTAGGGGCAGAGTGACAAAAAGGGGACAGATGAGGACATCTGCAGGTCGCAGAGCGCCGTCACTTTTATGCCATACCTTATAGAGCCCGGGCAAAGGCTTCTGATGTAGTGATTACGGGTATGTTATTTGTTTATCACCAGCCAGCCTTTGCATTGTTTGACCCTGGTTCTCTGTACTCTTATGTGCCCGTGTATTTTGCGTCTTGTTTGGGTGTTATGGTTGAGCCTTTACCTGTGCACGTGAGTGTGGCTACTATACGGGGATTGGACACTCGGGATGATCTTATGGCTCTGGACATGATTGATTTTGATGTGATTTTGGGCATGGATTGGTCATCATGCGGTCCTGGATGGTTTTTCCAAGACCATGATCTTATCCGCACCCAATGTGCCCCCGGTGGTGTGACAGGGTCCTATTAGCCACTCCCCGGTGCTAATGATGTCTATTATGTAGGCCAGTAGATTCTTAGCCAAGGGTTGTACAACTTAGTTAGCTTATGTTCATGATGCGATTGTTGATACTCCTTCCCTGCATCTGTATCTTTGTTAGAGATTTTCTTGATGTTTTCCCTGATGAGTTGTCTGGCCAACCACCCGAGTGTGTTGTCAATTTTGTTATAGAGGTTAAGTCAGGGACTAGGCCCATTTCTATTGCACCTTATCATATGGCTCCAGCAGAGCTCCGAGAGCTCAGTACCCAGCTTCTTTATCCATCCTAGTGTTTCACCATTAGCTGCTCAAGTGTTTTTTATGAAAAGGAAATATGGGACTATATGTACGTGCATTGACTACAGGCAGTTGAATAAGGTTACCATTAAGAATAAGTATCTTTTGTCGTGGACTAATGACGTTTTTCTATCAGCTTCAGAGTGTTGCGGTGTTCTCGAAGATTGACTTGAGGTCGGGTTATCATCAGTTGAGGATTCAGGCTGGGGATATTCCGTAGACAACTTTTCGTACCCGATATGGACACTATGAGTTCCTGGTTGTCGTTTAGCTGACTAATGCTCCAGCCCCGTTTATGGATCTTATGACCAGAGTTTTTCGATCGTACCTGGATTCGTTTGCAATTGTGTTTATTGATGACATCCTAGTTTACTCTCGGAGTCGGAAGCAGCACGAGGAGCATTTGAAAGTTGTACTCCAGACTTTGAGGACTGAGAAGCTTTATGTGAAGTTCTTGAAATGTGCATTTTGGTTAGACTCTGTTGCTTGGGGCATATTATATCTTCAGCTGGTATCAGTGTAGATCCAGCGAAGGTTTCAGCCATTCGTGATTGGCCTCGACCCACTACTCCCTCAGAGATTTGTAGTTTTGTGGAGTTAAGGTGGTTATTACAGACGACTCATATAGGGTTTTTCATCTATAGCAACTCCTATGACTAGACTGACACGAAAAGATGTTCCTTTTCGGTGGTCTGAGGATTGTAAGTCCAGTTTTCTAACAATTAAGGAGTTGCTCACTTCAGCACCAGTATTGTCACTTCCAATTGTTTAAAAGGGTCAATTCATCCCCCGCTTGCACTTTCAATTGTTTCCTTATCAATTGCTTTGATTTCTTCACTATTTTTTTCCTTTTTCATACCTACATTGATTTATTGTACATAAGTTGAGGGCCCTCCGGAAACAACTTTTCTACCTCAACGAGGTAGGGGTAAGGTATGTACACTTAACTCTCCCCAAACTAAACTTATAGAATTTCACTGGGCATATTGTTGTTGTTGAGATTATCTATAGCCACACAATATGCATTGATTATCTAGACACAAGTTTCAAAAGTCTTTCTTAAATTCCATAACCAATCCAAGTGCATTGGGACAGAGGAAATGACCTTTTCTCTCATAGCATTTTTGATAAATAAACCATTGCTTAAGTGAGACTAGATATAATCAAGTCAACCGTGGTAAGCTGAAGGCTGTGTTTCAAAATATTGTTATAGTATTCTTTATTCTAAGAAAAAAGGGAAAACCTAGAATAGTAGGAAAAGGAAATCAAAATAAGGATGGAGAATTTAAAAGAATGAAGAGGCACAACATGGTACGGAGGTCCTCTAGCCCAGTGGTAGCAGAAATCTGACGAATATCAGGTGCAATTGGTGTAAAGAAAATGTTCTACTATATTTTCTCATTTGGTTGCACTAAATACGTGGCGTAAGGAAAGTGTTTCCAAAGATCAGTGGAAAATGACTTCCTCGGGATCCAAGGAAAATCGTTTTCCAGGTACAAACTAGATCTAAATTCCAAAAATGTAGGTTTGACTATTAATAAACAGCATTAAGAAAGATGCATAAACCATGCCACTCTTGAGCTCTAAATGTTCAATTACATCATAGTGGGGAAACCCAAGAGTAATATTAATATAAGTGAGTCGTTATTTTACAGAAAATCCTCCAGAACCAATGAGATTACTTAGAAGATAACATCCAATGTGGTCAATAAAGGTAAGATACCAATTAATCGTAAATTCATTTGGATACACCATAAAAATTTAATGTATCAGGTGAATTGTTTAAATTTCCAAGTCCGTTAATAACCTCTTCAAAAAGTATTTTTAGATGATGTGACAATTATTAGTAATAAATTGTAAATTCATTTGGATACAGCATTAAGAATTTAATGTACCAGGTGAATTGCTTAAATTTCCAAGTCCGTTATAACCTCTTCAAAAAGCATTTTTAGTTGATTAGTCAGATTATGTATGCCTGCAAACTGAATATGTAACTTATCAAGTAGACCACATATGAAAAGTATAGATTTATCAACTTGACAGTTTTTGCTTCTAGGCAAGTGGCTTATTGGAGATATAGACACTGAAAGGGATTCTTCATCAGCATACAAAAAGCAGAACACTAGTAGGATTTCTCAGCAAAACATTGTTCCATTTCTTCAAATTTTGCTCAAAGGAGAAAAGCTATGGAAATTTTTGACAGAAAACACGGAGACTCCACGAAACAAATGCTAGCACGAGTTACTCACTAAGGAAAAAGCTTTTCTAAATACACACCCTCCATTTTGGCACTTACCTGCTTGTTTGCTGGATTTCGACCCCAGGAAAGACGAACGGTCTGAGTTCCAATAACTGCTCTATTTAATTTTTGTATTGCATCCTCTGCTGCGCTCCTATGAAACATCAGATGCAGGTAGGTTATGCAACGTTAGCAATTGAAAGCTTCAAGACAATCTCCATCCCGTGACGAAGACAGAAAATACCTTAAGGGTTTTCAGGATTTCATATATATGTATACAAGTAATATTTGACCTATATACACAGTATAATTTTCAGGCAAAGGGTGTTCAACTGACCATAGAAACAGTAGTAACAACAAAAATTGAAAATATGTGCGTAACCCCTTCAGTTTATCAGTGAGTTCATGCAGCAAGTTCATTTTTCAACTATTGGGCAGATTTGATAATATGATTAGTTGATTACCTCTTCAAGTGATTTCAAGTTGGTTATAACAGATATACTAGAAGGCAATTTCATAACCAAAGAAAGAGCTCTTCTTGAATCAGAAATTATGTTTTCTTTTTGGTTCAATCACAGAAGAAATCAGTATATAGAGATTTTCCATTTTGAAAAATTTCACATTTAGTAACCAAGAAAAAATTCTTCATCAATTTGTGAACCTCTAGTCCCTGATAAACAAATTGAGTCCATAGACCTTTTCCTTCATTCTCAGAAATACAGTTGGCAGCTAACAGGGAAAACATCTTGTTTCATATGTTATGATTAGTATGTTACCCCGATAACTCTGGTTGAAGATTCTCAAGTACCACAAATAAAGCCAAACCGAACGCTAATAAAATACTAAACTAGTACCGACCTAAAAGCTCCAACCATTTTAACGCATTGATAGTTTAGTAGTTTCTATCAAATCGGACCCAATAGAGGAAACTCTAAGACCACCAATCTGACCCCACTATTCCTGTGAGTCACTTCTCCTCATTGCCTTATATACCAATACAATGTACAATAAATTCCTTAATATCACCTATTTCATGTTTAGCAATATTGCACATTACCTGTCCGAAAACTGTACAAAACCACACTCTGGTAGATGAATGAGTCCATAGACCTTTTCCTTCTCAGAAATACAGTTGATAGCTAACAGGTAAAACATCTTGTTTCATATGTTATGATTAGTATGTTACCCTGATAACTCTGGTTGCAGATTCTCAAGTACCACAAATAAAGCCAAACCAAACACTAACAAAATACTTAACTAGTACCGACCTAAAAGCTCCAACCATTTTAACGCATTGATAGTTTAGTAGGTTCTATCAAATCAGACCAAATGAAGGAAACTCTAAGACAACCAATCTGTCCCCACTATTCCTGAGTCATGAGTCACTTCTCCTCATTGCCTTACATACCAATACAATGTACTATAAATTCCTTAATATCACCTATTTCATGTTTAGAAATATTGCACATTACCTGTCCGAAAATTGTACAAAACCACACCCTTTTCCAGCTGGTATTTTCACAGAGACCACATCGCCGAACTGGCTAAACGATTTCCTGAGTTCTTCATCGGTAACATCAGAGTCAAGTCCTCCCACAAATACCTACAGAGTAGATCAAAAGTTTAAGAGCTAATCGAGTAACTAGGACCAATTTCCACGAGAGAGAGAAGCACCCACTGTTGTGTTTGACAAATCACTATCAGACTGGGAAGTCTTGGTTGCAGCACCATTTGATGCATGTCCACCCGCTAATATTACAGCTGAAAAAGAGTGTCAGCCGTTCAACACCTCGACAAGAAAATATATGAATAAGATTCAAATATTTGACAGCAAACATAAACTGCAGGTACATAGGCAAGAAGTATCTGGCATATTTAAACTACCAGAAGATAGTCAAAATTGTTCAGCCAGGTAAAAAACATAACGCCTCCTCCGAATTAAATATCCTATTACGTTGATCAGTGGTCAAGTTGACTAGCTTCCAGAGTGGGTGGAAAAAGAAAAACAGTAAAACTGAAATATATGGATAACAAGTAAAAGATAATTGGACATAGTAATGTCCACATAGTAGAAGAAAAGATAAAGAATGACCCTGTAGAAGCAGCTCATTCAATATATACAGTGGGACTATGAACTACAGAAAATTCTGGTAATTTGATTCAGCATATCAGTATAGTAAATATCGTAAACCTATCTACCTTACACAAGGTAGGGGTAAGGTCTGCGTACACCCCACCTTCTGCAGACCCCACTTGTGGGATCATATTGGGTATGTTGTATACTCAGTATAGTAAATGACTTGCAGCTGAACAGGATATAGTATCTTGCACCTTGTGAAGAGTATTGCTGCAATGCTAATGATTTCTTTGGAGTAGCAACACCAATACGCATAGCCCTGCCAGAACAATATATGCCATTCATTTCATTCATGGCTCGAGACCTCTCGCTTTCGTCATCGAACCTAACAAAGCCATAGCCTTTTGAACGACCCGTGTTTGAATCTATTACTACTTTTGCACCTTTAACGGATGGATATTTACTGGCGAATGTGTCACACAACATTGTGTCAGTGACATCAGAGGCCAAATCTCCTACAAAAATTGATAAATCAGAACCAGAACCAGCACCAGCACCAGCACCAGCATCTGCACGCTTTTCACCAGTGCTAAAGGCTGACCAATTTAGGCGGAATGGCTGCTCTGCATTTGGCATCATAGTGCCATTGTAGCTATGCAGGACTTTTTCTGCTGCATCATGGGTATTGAACTCAACAAACCCATAACGCTCTGATTGACCAGTCTGCTTATTTCGAATGACCTTCACAGAAATAACCTGCATGTTTATAATAAGTGATCAACCAAGAGAACTGATGCAGATAGCATACAGTAGCCGATCAAACACCATAATCCATTTTCTACTATAACTTTTTTATTGTATAAGAGTTTCTTACATTACCTATCAAAAACAAAATTCCGATATAAAATTGCCTCTCTCAATAGATTTCATTCTTAGGATGTGATAGACTTAGGTTGCTACACATTGTTACAGTATCATTCCATTTAACATACTTCACACCAAAAAACTTCCAAACGATCCTCTAGTTTTTTACTGTAATCAGTCCCCTCTTTTTCCTCCCATCGTATATAGGTGAAATATAGTGGATCCTCGCTTTCCTAATATATATTAGACAGTGCTATCAAAAAATGTAAGACCCCATACATGTTTCATACTTAGAATCGATCCTTAAGTCAGTATCCAGGCATGCCCCTAAAAAAACTGGAAAATGTTATAGGCCCAATGTACAGTCAAAGCTACAGACCGTAGTATTTATACTACGAAATGTACGGTTGATCGTACTAAGGGACTCAACATGTTAAGTTTTTGTTTTCCTGGTTCACAAGCCATCTCATACAACGTACTGCTAATTGTACTATTGGGTTTTTAAAAATTGAGGTTTCTGGTCTTTAAGACCACGGACAAGGGTACAGATCGTGGTTTGTAAATCACGGCCCATACTCTTCTCCCATAGTGTCAACATTTTAGTCAAGCCTCCAGGTCCAGTCCACAGTTCAACTTACAGGGCATGGTATTGATACTACGGACCATACTTGCGATCGTAAAGTCTTTCTGATAGATTTTCCGGAACTTTAAAGTAAAAGCATTCTAGTCAATTCACATGCCTCCTATACTCAAAATTACGCTGCTTTGGTTTCTGAAAGGGGTAATATAAATACCCAACACTTAGATTATTTTCTCGTTATATGCTCAAACTTTCCAAGGATCATACAAGACACTCTCTCTTAAGACAAACTAGAGTTTTACACCTTCAAGGTCAAAGAT
>JBDJHY010224450.1:0-20737 GCA_039654485.1 Withania somnifera | reverse complement strand
AATCTCTTTCTTCTTCACTTTAGGCACAAATTATCAATTTTTCCTCTAACGTTTTCACCATGTAAGCACATATTTGTATTAATTAAGGGTTCTAATCATAATTTTAATTCGTAGAAACTCATTGTGGTAATTTTACGATCAATCCTACTAGGTAATTTCTTGGTTTCTCTTGGATTGTAAAGATTTCTATATCATATCAACCTTTTGGTCTTGTTTCTTTATTTTCTATCATTAGTTTGTGAACAATTATGTACAATATGATCTATGAGCCGATCTATACATGTTGGCATAGATATTTCATCTTTCTGATTCATAAGGGTTTAGGAAAAATTTTTTTAGTTTTGATTTCAAACCCGCTAATTATATATAAATATGGGTCTTATTTTACTTGTCTTGATTTTTGTGTGATGTTTTTTCTAGCCTTATGCGATTTCGAGCTTTGTTAGTTATTCTTTAGATATTTTAGTGTGTTCTTCGATGTTATCACCAGAGTTTAGTAGGCTATGACTTAATTCCTTCAGATTGGGTATTTAGCAATATATACACTTGGTAAATTGACAGCTAGGGTTGGCTTACTAGTTTGGAGCCCCGTATAATTGTTAGTTGTCCTATGGACTATTTTACTTGCAATATCATTTATTATATATCCCTAGGGCTACGAGGCCCTACCTGCATGTTTCATTGTCTTTGGAATGTTGTTGAGGTTGGGGAGGGGATTATACTAGTGGTTTGAGCTTAGTAGTTATGCCCTTGTTTATGTTGGTGCCTTTTGAGCCAATCTAGGTAGGTTGATTAATCGGTGTTCTACATAGGGCATCGTGTGTGATTAGTATGTATATGGTTACCTGGATATATATAGTTGGACATAATTTTGTTGGGTAGTTATTAACCCTGTGTAATAATGTTGTACCCTAACATGGTGCGAGCCGGGAGTGAGTTATATTGGCTAAAGCTGTGATAGCTTCATGTTTCCTCTGTATGGGTGTGTACTTAGACCTAATAGGCATCCTTTGGGGAGTTTTAGTATCCTTGGTACGATTAGTAATGGCTCGGGGCCATAGTTTATCTAGGAGAGGTGTACCTTGTAACTAGGTCTTGGCATCTATTCTATGGATTCTGGTTAGAAGCCTTAGAATAGTTTAGTCAATTGATTGGTTCTACCTTGTGAGCATGCATTAATATTTTTAAAGGGTAACATGGGTTTGAAAGGGTGATAATTGTAAACTAGTTTCCTTTATTTATATTATATATATCCATGATGGAGATGCAATATGGAGTTATTTTTTCACACCACTTGATATATTTTTTCACTGTCACTCTGATTTTGGTTATTGCCTATATAGAACCCTATGGTTTCTACTGTGGTTTTGATTCACCTATTTGATGGACTTGAGTTTTCCATTGAGATATGAATAGATCTAAGACTGATCATTAGTATTTCTTCCTTGATGACTATTCCACTAGTTGGCCTTTTTACGAAGTTTTTGTACGTAGGATTAGATTCCTCCATGTACCCTTTCTTACTGGGTAGCTATGCCTGATATATTACTACTAGGTATGAGTTGTATCCTGGGAGAGGGTTATACATGAGTAGAAAGGGTAAGTATACAGGAAAGTTTCATGGGTCCTGCCGTTGCTAGATTATTGATAGGGGAAGGTGTGTAAGGACATTATTTACTTTTTAGGACAACTTTGCATTGCATCCCTATGCGTTGGTTCATACTCTTCAGGACTTACGAGGAGAGTACCTGTTGGGTTACTTGGTTACCTTGTTGTATGTACCATTAGTATGGGATATTGGTTGGGTTTGGTTTCTAGTAGACTTTCTTTTCTCTTTCTATCTCTTATAGATATTGTTCGTACACTTAATGTATTGTTGTTGGCTTAACCCATTACTGGTTTTATATTCTCTTATTGATATTTCTTTATGTCGGTCAAATTGGAGCTCCAGGTAAGTGTCGCGTTATTTATAGTTTGTCTTTGACTTAGGCCATTGTGTTCACACCTTGATAGCTGATCATCCACAACACATAGCAGTTACTGTTGTAGTTATCCTCTTTCCTATTTATACATTACATTCTATTATCTTATTTTCTTGTGATCACTTTTTACCTTGCTTATTCTTACTTTTTCTAGTCATCTTATGGTACCCGCTGTTTTTTATAATCACACTACACTGCTGCATCTTTTTGTGATGCAAATCTTGGTAAGGGTCAGTAGAGCAGATGCGATCATGCAAGCTAGTTTGGTGCTATTTTAGAAGATACAATAAGTAGTTGGCGTTCATGCTGGCCGGTCTTTCTTTTGCCTTAAAAACTGTTCTAGTTGGAATCTGGATAGTTATTTTGTAGTTTTTTCCCCGTTGTGAATTGTATATTATACTATTCTGTGTATAGATGCTCGGCATCCACAACACAAGGTTCGGGGGATTTACTTTCTGTTATGTATTTTCTATTTCTTCTTTTTTTTTCTCCTCATTCTCTTTTCTCTTGACACTTGATGCTGGCCCTTTGTTACTTGGTTTGGGATATATTTTAGCTTGTCTATAATGGGATGTATACGCCATCAAACTTGCTTTTTTGATCGTGACATATGGTCAGTATTAATCAAGATAACATTGATTATTGACTTTTAAGCTTAAAAATGATCTCAGAGTTAGTCTCACTTAAAATATAGGTTAAATGGCATTGATGGAAAGTCCAGTCAGTCAATTCAAATATGTAAGGAGAAGTCAACAACGTATAGAGTCACTTGATAAGTTTATCAACCCAACTGAGGCAATATAAATAAAAGTTCAACATGAGTGAAGTCTTAAGAGTAGTATTAGCACCGCGAGGATTCAGATAGTCCAACCTGTTTCTCATAACCTGTGGTTTCCAATAATAGGAAGTTCATCATGGACTATGTGAGCCGTTCTATCTTACTTAGTGGATTCATTAGAAGTTCAGCCAATGCCCATTACCTTTGGCAGGGTTTAGGGAAACCTTATAGCATGGTTAATATTTCACCCCTCATCCTTGTGCTGGGAAATATCGGTTATATACCCTCTTAAAGTTTAGTAAAGTTTCAGTTAGAGGTGTCAATAAGTTAGTTATATGTTAGATAGAAGGATTATGAAATAAAAGAAAGATTTTAATTAAATGTTGTTATATTGCACATTATTACTTTACTGGATCAATATGTGATAGTTGAGGTAAGAATTACTTGTTCTTGCATTTCGTAGCTAGTCCTTATTTATTACAGATAGCTTGTTATTTTTTGACTCTTTCTTACTCAGTAGATTCAATGTACTAATTTCCTACTTTTGTGTTGCGGTCTCTCACACATATAGATCCTTCCAGCCATCCAGAAGCTAGCGGCTGACTTGGATCAACATTCTTAGAGGATTATATGTTTGAAGTGGTGAGTTATCAGTTTTTCCAGGAACTAAGTAGAGTTATTCCTTTTATCATAATTTGAGCTAATATGTTTTACCGAATAGAGACATAGTCATAGCATTTCATTATTCAACTTTAGTGTCTTCCGGACATTTGAGTGATAATTTGATATTGGTCTTTATATTTTGTTCAGTATTATATTTATTTCTTGAGATGTGAGGCCTGTTATTTCTTTTTTTATATTCCTGTTTATAGGATATTGCTTCCTCTGAGTATGAGTGATAGAGCCAGGCATGATCCAAGGATATATCTAAGCCTATTGAGGCAACTTGGGGGCTAAGGATGCCGATCCCGCTTAGGGGTGACTCTAGGACATTGACAGTGATAAGTTATTCTGCATCTCTTTTCTATTGAATATAGTCCTAACACCAAAATGGTTATTTTTTCTTCTTTTGATCATATTTTTATCTTGTTTTGTATTAATTGAATTGATCGTATTTTTATATTTGACTTGGAGTTGTAAGTGAAAACATAATTAGTGAGTTTTTCTATGTTCGGGATTGGATTGAGATCAATGTATTTGGTATTTTTGTTGCATTTTGTATTGATTGAATTATGTTAAAGTTTGACTCAGATTTATAAATTTAAAGGTAGTGAGGTCGTTTGTTTTTGTTGGTTTTGAATTGTCTTGAGATTAGTAGATTGGAAATTTCTGTTGTATTGTATATTGATTGAACTATTTGAAGTTTGACTCAGATTTGTAAGTGAAAAGATAGTGAGGTAGTTTGTTTGAATGCCAATAATGGAAATAAGAGTACATCGTATATGAATATTCATGGAGGAGTGCTATAAATTTATTTAATTAAAATGTTTCAATCAGAGAATTCTCCTAAGTTTTGTAAGTACGGGTTGATTTGTTTATATGGTATTGTTCAGCTTATCCAGTCAGTCGTAAAGCATCCCAAGTGAAGCTTGCATTAAATTAGGCATTTACCTCAACAATATCTTTACTTAGCCTGCTTCTTTGTCCATCCCTATTCCCTTAATTATCCGTCGCTTTGTTTCCTTATTTCTTTGCATGCTACCACTACTCCTTATTTACTTGCCATCAAACCCTACAGACCTTACCTTTACATCTCCAACTTCCCTTCCCAAAAAGAAAAAAAAAATAAATCAGGTTCAAATAGTATGCTCTTTAAAAATATGGCGGTCGCTGTAGGGAGGTCCTTGAAGCGAGGCCCATTTTGCCAGTTCTTCTGGTGAGGTTGATCTACCAAAGTCACTGTAGAGAGGTCACTATAGCGAGGTCATTGTGGCAAGTCGCTTTGCCAATTCTTCTGGTAAGGTCGCTCATTTGAAGTCATTGCAGCGAGGTTGCTGTAGCGAAGTCGGTATGGTAAGGTCGTTTTGGTGAGGTTGCTTTGCCAGTCGTTGTAGTGAATTCGCCTTATCGGTCATGGTGTGTTGAGGTCACCTGTGAGGCCACAAAAGTTTTCCTGACAAGGTACCCTTGGTGAGGTCACGTCAGCACCATAATTGTAAGCCAGGTCATCTTAGCGATGTATTCCTGATGGGGTCGTTTATCCAAGCTGTCTTAAGGAGGTCGTCCCGATGAGGTCACTACGGTGGGGTTTTCCCAGCAGTCTCTTGGTCATAGAGAGGGCTTCACCCCCTTACCCCAACTCTATTTATATGATTTATCTCTCCCTGAGCTCACTCCTGTACCACGGGGTCCCCCGAGCTAAGGGCTATGCACGCCTAGGCTTTTAGCTAGTTTGCCAAGCTGTAAGGCCCATCTCCCGCCTCGAGTTACTCATTAATGAACCATATTATTCATATCCTGACCCCTGAATTTGTGAACTGTATAACTATGGACGATTACATTGGAGTTCTAGATTCACCAGGCGTGTACTTCAGAGGTTTCTGTCGGCGCCCGAGGTAGGCTAGGTTTGTTTGTGCAGTACAGACTGGGCTAATGTAATTATGCTTGTGGTATGCTAGTAGTGTGGTCGAGGTTTCTTAGATTTATCTCCTCTTCTTTACTATTATGCATTGTGGACTTTGAAAAGGGCATAGAGGGAAAAGGGTTGTGCTACGAGGCTTAGCCACCCTATGGAGGCCAGTGACCTTGGTAATCGTCTTAGTTAATTAATTATCTCAACTTATGAACAACTAGTATGGTGAGATGAGCTCTTAGATGGTGGCCTTTGGCCGATCCTAGACTGCGGTTAACTTTTACCCGGGACGATATCTACTTGTTGTTACTTCTGTAATATTCCTTTTTGCTTATATTCATTTTTTAGATCTGGAACCTCGGCACTGGACAAATACTCTCATTTATATAATGATGTGTTAAACTTTATGGATACTAAAGGGCTAGGCCCTCGATGGTGATAATATTGACTTTGATAGGGAGTGTGCATCCGGTGATGATATTGATGCTGACAGGGGGTGCATCTGGTGATGATATTATTACTGATAGGGGGTGTGCGTCTAGTGGAGATGTTGGCACTGACAGGGGGTGTGTGCCCATGTTTGTTACTGTTTACTTTACTTTCTGCGCCCCTGTGTATTTTTTCAGGTATGGTGTGTACTCATCGGGCTTAAGGGGGGAGTCATGGTAGGTTTTGCCTTACTGTTTGTGCCTACCGGCGGTATGGGATGTCAGGTAGGTTATGCTGTACTAGTTATACTTGTCAATAATATGGGTTGCCGATAGGTTTTTTTTGTGTTTACTTATTCTCCGCTTTTAGTAGTACTATTTTATTTGATCCCTATTATGGTTTGGTCGTTCACGACAACATGGCTAGTGAGATTTGATTGGGCTAGAGTACATGTATGTTTCTTTACCTCGTCATGAAATTCATATGAGGGACCTTGTAGTTGTATCTATCATGTCAAGTCCTATAGCTTATACTATTAATTTTTATATCTTACTTTCTTATCGATTATTAGTTTACTGCTTTCCTTATTATTTCGTTGCTATCCCTAACCTATTTTACTCCCTCGCTTCATTACTCACATGTTATTCTTAACCCAGTCGACGATGATGTCTACAGGGTACCTTTTTTGGTACTCATGTTGCACTTCTATACCTTTTTCATGGTGCAGATAGAGGCAGGGGTTATCAACAATACGTAGATCGTATGGAGTAGACTCAGTAGATTCACAAAGATTACAATGAGCTTAATGTCTGAGACAATCATAGTTTCCTTCACTTAGCTTGCTTCACTCAATTCATAGCAGGCCCTGTACTGTATTACCAGATGGGGGAGCTTTTGTATTTTTGTATCTTTTGTTTATCCTATGTAATAGCTCCACCTGCCAATGACACCGAGTTTTGAAGGTTTGAGTTTTGTATAGCTCCTTATTGGCTTCCGCTATTATGTATCATTTATTTTTCCTTTATTGTACTTGGTTGTCATGAGAGTTATAGCCCATTGGACACAACTCTGGGATGTAAGGTTAGGCTAGTTTATAGGTGGGGTGTAGACTCCATCATGACTTGAGATTTTGGGTCGTGATACAAAGCTACCCTTTCTTTTGTACCCCAATATGTTGCTACACAATTGGGTGTCGATACTGAGGTTTTATCTGAATCTTTTGATGTTACTACACTAATTACCGATCATGTTCTAGTTCAGTGAATATCATATTTGTACCATTTTTTCTTGGCAATGGTGGTTCTTGCTGATTTGCATGAGGTAGATATGCTATACGTTTATGTTATTTTGGGAATTCATTAACTCCATTCATGTCATGTTGTTGTTGTTTTGTAGGACTAGAGTTGTCTATATCTAGATTCTAGATACACCTTACACTAAGTGGGAGATGAGTAGAGTTGCTCCTATTGGTTGGTTAATTTCCTATCTAAATGCCAATAAAGTTGACTTTAAAGAGGTGTATCTATCATTTGTTTTGAGTCCAGGACTCGAAGTTTGAGACTCCTATTATCCAGTTTGTTCATGTAGTTAAAGAGTTTGTAGATATGTTTACTAAGGAATTACCTAGAATCCCTTCTGATCGAGAGATAGACTTGGATATATATCTCATTCCGGGCACTCATCTTTTTTCTATTGTTCCATATAGGATGGCACTAAATGATCTTAGAGATTTGAACCAGTTAGAATATCTTCTAGAAAAAGGGTTTGTTTATCTTAGTTTGTCTCAATGGGCTATCTTTGTCTTGTTCATTCTTAATAAGGATGGTTCCTCCGCATGTGTATTGATTACCTCCAATTGAACAAAGTCACCATCAAGAATAAGTATCTTATCCCTATAATTGATGACTTGTTCGATCCGCGGAAAGGTGTTAGCCACTTTTCTAAGATTGACCTTCGCATTGGCTATCATTAGCTTAAGGTTAGAGAGTTAGATATTCCGAAAAAAAAATTTGTACAAGTTATGATCATTTTGATTTCATGGTCATGCCTTTCTATTTGACTAATGCTCTTGCAAAGTTCATGGACCTCACAAAAAAAGTCTTCAAGCCATACTTAGACCTATTTGTGATCATCTTTATTGATGATATTATGGCTTATGCTAGAAGTGAGGGGAAGCATGCATACCATCTCAGAGTTGTTCTTGAGATTCTTAGAGATTGTCAGCTTTACTCTATGTTTTCTAACTGTTATTTTTCGCATCAGTGAGGTTCCTTTCTTAGTCATATCATTTTCAGTGAGGGTATTCGAGTGGATTCTCTGAAAAATAACTCTATTTCAAATTGTCCAAGGCCTACCTCTCGTCAGATATCCATAGCTTGTTGGATGTTGCTAGGTAATATCATAGATTTGTTCAAGTCTTCTCTTCCATAGCCTCCTGTTTGACCCATTTGACTCAAAAGAAGGTGAAATTTGTGTGGTTTGATTTTGGTGATAAGAGTTTCTATAAGTTAAAGGCTAGGCTGACATCATCTCTGATGTTGACTTTTCTTAAGGGTTTCCAGGGTTTTGTCGTATATTGTGATGCATTGAAATTTAGTTTGGGTTATGTACTGAAGCATCATAGTAAGGTTTTGACTTATGCTTCTAGACAACTTAAGACTCATGAGAAGAATTACCCTACACATGATCTTGAGTTGGCAGTTTTGGTATTTTTATTGATATTATGGCTATATTACTTATATGGAGTGCATATAGATGTATTCAAGGATCATAAAAGTTTACCGCATGTGTTTGAGCGGAAGGATTTAAATCTTTATCAGAGGAGATGGTCAAAATTGTTAAAGATTTATGACATGACCTTTTTTATCTTCTGGGCAAGGCCAATGTAGTGGTTGATGCCCTTAGCATGTTCTATTTGGGGAGTTTGTCGCACATTGAGTAGAGTAAAAGAAAGTTAGCTAGAGAGGTGCATAGGCTTGAACACCTTGGGGTTAGACTAATTGGTCCAGAGGATGATATATGATTGTCCATAATGCTTCTGAGTCATCTCTAGTTGTTGGAAGTGAAGGAGAAGCATGATAGTCAGTCGATCCTGGTTCAGTAGGAAGATGCAGTCCATAAGCATAAAGTGCGGGTTTTCTCTAAATGGGAGGATAGGGTTCTTCATTATCAAGATCGTCTGTGTGTTCCAGCAGTTGATGGTTTGAGAGAGTGGATTATATCATAGGCTAATTGTTCCACGTATTATGTTCATCCAGGAGCTACGAAGATGTATAGAGATCTGAGAGAGGTGTATTAGTGGGAGGTACGAATAGGTACATAGTTGAGTTTGTGACTAAGTTTCCTAATTGTAAGCAAGCGAAGATGGAGCACCAACAAACAGGACACATATAGCAGTTTGAGATTCCAAAATGGAAGTGGGAGGTGATTAATATGGATTTTACTACCGGTTTGTCATTAGCCTAGAGGTATGATTCCATATGAGTTATAGTAGACCGAATGACTAAGTCATCTCAGTTTCTACTGGCTAACACCAGTTATTTAGCAGTGTAGTATGGTAAAATTTATTTGCATCATATTGTTCGCATGCATGGTGTTCCTTTGACTATCATTTCAAATAAAGGTGTATCGTTTACATCTCAGTTTTGGAGATCTTTCCATAGTGGTCTTGGTACCAAAGTTAATTTGTGAACCACTTTTTGTTTGTAGATAGATAGTTAGGCAGAGAGTACTATTCAGACTTTGGACGATATGTTGAGAGCATGTACAATGAATTTTCAAGGATAAGTTGGTTGAGTACCTACCTTTGATTGAGTTTACATACAACAATAGTAATTATTCGAGTATTTAAATAGCTCTATTTGAGGCATTGTATGGAGGTAGTGTAGGTCTCTGATTGGCTATTTCAAGGTGAGAGAGCTAGTTGTTATAAGTCTAGAATTTTCTCTTGATGCGATAAATAAATTCAGGACTATTCGAGAGATATTGAACACATCTCGATATAGACATAATTCATATTTTAATGTGAAAAGAAGAGAATTAGAGTCTGATGTTGATGTTCATGATTGAGTATTTCTAATGGTGTCACCTATGAATCGAGTCGTGATATTCGGAAGGACAGTAAGCGAGTCTGAGATTTATTGGGCTTTATCATATTTTGAGAAAGGTAGGAAATGTTTCCTATCAGTTAGACCCTCTAACAAAGCTAGTAATGGTCTACCCAGTTTTCCATGAATTCTTGTTGAGGAAACGCCTAAGTGATCTTGCATTGATTATGCCAGTTAAGGATATTATCATCCATGATAGATAGACCTATGAGGATTTCCCCATTCATGTTCTTGATTTACAGGTTTGTAGAACGAGGAACAAAGAGATAGCATCTGTTAAGGTTCTTTGGAGGAACCGACTAGTTGAGGGAGATACATGGGAGGGAGATGCCGACATGATGAGTAGATACCTACATTTATTACCTTCTTTTTCCACACTTTCTTAAGGTACTGACCTTGTTATTTAGTTTTTTCCTCCCTAGTGCATAAGCATGTAAGCTATGGAATTGCATTAGTCCATTGAGTGTATCCATGCATTAGTTAACTGGAGTTGATGTTAGTTGATATAGTAGTATATGAGTTCATATTTTTGTATCTATAGGCTATTTGGTAAGTCTTTGATGTTGTGATGAGTCATGGTATTTTGCATGCCTATTACTTATGTTGAAAGTCTAATCAAAGTTGATAGGTTGGAGAAACGTCTTCAGTTTTTTACAGCCTTCTTATCAGCTTGTACTTTCTTTTCCTGACATAATTCCTTAGGTTGAGGATGAATGATCATATGAGAGAGAATGGTAACATCTTGAAATTTGTGCTAGTTATGTGGGGAAAACAAAGTATGTTGGTGAAATTTTCCTAAAATCTGGAACTGCCTAATTTTACACGAATCCTTTAATGGTCTCTAGTCTTGTTCGATGGTCCATCAGACGAGCAATGGTATTTACCTAAAATCTCTAATAAATCACAAGTATTGGGGTAGTCGACAGACCATAGTAGGGTCCATCAAAGTGTTTTAGTATAGGCCAAGAGGGGTCTGGTTCCACGATCTAATCGATGGACCATCAACCAATTCACCAACTGGTCCTAGTCATTTACAATAACTTAATTAATTATATCCCATGTTGTTTTGGGTTTAAAAATACTTATTATTTAAACAAAAAACACTTATTCCAAAACAATTTGGGATAATCAAATGAAAAAGGGGTTTCTCTAAAATTCACTAAAGAGTTAAGGCTAGTGTTTCAATAGGAGTTCTTAATTACAGTAGTGTATTCATTAATTTTCCCCATCAAAGTTCTCCAAATCAGTTACGTGGTCTATGAGAAAGGAATCCCTTAATCTTGGTGCCCAAAAACCCTTTTCTAAATAAGGTTTCGAAAAAGTATAATTATGCTAGGGTTCTTATTTGATTCCATAAATCAAGATTCCCTAAATTGATGATTTACTTGATATTTCAAGCTATAATTATTAAGTTTACATGAAGTTTATTTAATTAAAGAATCCCTCATGATTTAGCATGTTTTCAAAATTGAAGTAAAGGTGAGAAAGATTTTTGAAGCATCAACTAACTGTTGGTTTCAAGGTTTACTCTTAAAACTCGAATAGAGAATTGAAGTGTTCTATTTATTTGACTTTTCCATGATTTTGATTATGAACGTGAAGCATGTATAAATTGAGTATTTTAAGCATATTGAAAGCTTAATGATGATTTTATGTTTAAATTGATAATCTAAGAAGTATGAATTAAATGAAGAGTCTAATCGACTGAATTTACCCTATCAGTGGTAATGAATTTTATAGCTTTATTAATCGTTATTCGCTAGGTTGAATTCCATTAATGATGAGAAGTGAAAAACAATCTTAAGAAAGTAAGTGTTTTATTAGAGGAGAATTAGCACCGAGGATGGGAGAAAAGTTCCCAACACCCATTAACCTGTGTAGCCAGCATAGGGTGTTAGTTTTGGTACCTCTTAGTTGTGCCTTATATGTCTATTTGGATCAACTAGAGGAAAAGAAATATGTCCTTTCCTATGGTGAGGTATGGGTAGTCCTTAAATAGGGTGAATTGTTAACTTCATAGATGTATGCTTTGAGGTATGTTGGTTATAGAAACTCTCGAAATGAAGTTAAAATTAAATATTTTGAAAAGGAAGAAGGTGAAAGCATATTTTAAACTAAGTCTTTATCTTTTTGTTAAAAATTGTGAGTTAAGATGTTTTAACTAAATTTACTTGAGATAGGAGTTTTAAACTATTTTCATTATAAACTGCTAAACTGTTTATTTGAGTTTGAAATAAAGTGGAGATTTATTATTCATGCATTGCATAGTACTTATCCTTATACTATATAGCCTGTTTTATACCTGCTCACATACTCAGTGCATGTTTTGTATGTTGAATCTAGTTTTGGTGCATGAGTTAACCCTCATGCAAATACTGTCAACCATCCGGACATTGAGGTTGACATTACTTGCATTCCTAGAAGACTAAGAGATGGTGAGTCATCACTTGATTCGAGTGCTCATTTATTGAGTTATTTCATTTTATTTATCTAGATCTTGAACATTAGCTTTATTTGTTATTTCATTTATTGATACTAGCTAGTAAGCTCTCGTGCTAGCAATCCATTATTTAGCGAGAAGAAGCTTACAAACTGAGATATATGGTTTTGAGACTTGAGCTTATCCCTCATTTAATTAGAACTATTGATTGATTATTGTGAGGTACTCATTATATTTATAATATTATTGATATTTCTTCCAATGAGTGACATGAGTAGAGTTATGTACGATCCAAGTAATTCGCCCGAGGTTACTAAGAAAACTTAGTGGATAAGGCTGCCTATTATGCCTAGGGGTGATTTTGGGGCGTGACAATTTAAATTAAAATAGTGAATATTTTTATTAGAATTACCTGAAGCCGCCGAAATTTTTTAAGTACGGTGATGTACCCACTAGACGATTAAATGTTGCAAATGAAGATGTCACAAACTGAAACTCATGTGTAATGGAACCTACCTTCTTAACCTGGTAAGTTAGCCTAACTCTCAATAATATAGAGGAAAGCCAAAGTAAATGTGAAAAGTAATACACAAGTAAAATATTTATGTAGAAGCTTTTGTTACACCCTAAACTAGGTAGTCACTATACAAATCTACTAAGTAATTATTAATACAGAGTTGGTGTAGAATCTCAACAAGTCTATCAAGAAAAGTAAGGACACTATGAAAAGAAAACGAGACTTCAGGGACTGCAAATGAGTGCCAGCTATCTCTAGATATCCCTTAATGTACTACTAGAAATGAGGAGAAAAGATCAAATCCTTTTCACTACATCAAATGCACAAAAGTAATACAAGGGTGAGAACAAAACAACGGTACTCAACAACATTTTCCGCTGATCTAAATATAAAGAACTAGTGACTACTCCTGACATCCATCTTATGATACTACAACCTGAAAATAGTATATATACAGTGGCACATCCAATAACACAATTCAAAATATAAAATAATATAAGTAACCCTTGCATGGTTCGACTACTCACCAGCTCTACCATATTAATAATCACCCTCGGATGGTCAACAATATCAAATCCAATCAAGTATCAATGAAAATTCTCAATTTGGAGTCATGTATTATGAACAATATTAGTTATCATCAACTAGTAATGAAAAGTTCAGTTCATCATTCAAGTGTAAAGTGATCTGCGAACATTACCAATTCTCAAGTAAGTCCAAATCATCGAACGAGCAAACAATCCAAATAAGAAGAAAATCAAAGTAAATGCAATGCTATGCATAATTAATCATGATGAATGTCTACATATATTTACACACCTACTACTGAGACTGTCATAGTCAAGACCCATGGAGGACTCACAAGGTTCATGCACACCTTTTGCCGAGACCATCATAGTGAGGTTCAAGTACTTTTGTTACCTCAATAATGTGCCTTCTGCAGAGACATTCACATTCAGGATTCGTATCAATATAATACCTTAATAATATACTTGATGGTGAGAATGTCATAGTCAGGATTCCAAATTAATATAAAACCAAATAATTATGCCTGCTACCAAGAACATCACAGTCAAGTTTCCAATATGACTTTATTTCATTAATTATATGGATCAGTTAATTCCATGTATAAATATCAACAATGTCCACATAGTAGAGAAATCATGAAAGCGAGTTGCTCAATCATACAAATCACAAGGAATCAGCCTAACACGAAGATAAATAATGATCCATTCACCCATATTGGTATAGCCTCCACAAGACTTCACAACATACTATATTTTAAACAATTGAGTTATCATAGGAAAAATCTTTCATTATAAGTTTAGCTCAACATGTTTACACCAACTAAAGGTATTTCCACCAATTCACGTGATGAAACAAAGATATCAATCATGAAATAACAACATCATATAATTCCATTATAAATCCAACATACATCATCTCAAACAATAGTAATGTAATCAACCTCCACAACTACACATAATCTACAAGAAATCACTAATTCTTTATAAAGATACCAAGTAACCTCAACTAGCCGTAGAAATGGAGAAATATCTCAATCATGAGCCTTGCCCTTAGTTAGAGACTCAAAATGAGCTTAATCTAGTAACAAACACCATATACATAATGAAACATGAAAATTAATACCTATAATTCCATATTTCAGAGTTAATTCAACAACTCACCCTGGGTCCATGGGTTCAAAACCCGAATATTAGGGTGAAAACATGTTACCCACTAATTGAGAAATATACATATCATATTTTATCAAAACTAGTTTTATTAATTTTTGAGTTCAAATATAAAATCGCCTTTTGGGGTGAAAACCTTCAATTTATATGTAATAATCACGTTAAAGTGATGGATAATAGATGAAAAAATAATAAGAAATCTTACCAAATTGATCTATTCTAAATCCTTCCTCAAACTTTTCTAAAATGGGGTTTTGTAGTTGTGTATTACATGAAAATGAGGGAAGTTTCATGAACAAGCTATTTTAAAATGTTGTAGTAATTTAGTTCTCCTCCGCGACGGTAGAGGGTAGAACACGATCACCACCATGCAAAGGATTTACTTCATCCAGATTGTGGTCTCCCATCTCGTGATCATGATGCCCCAACAGTTAGCTTCACAAGGACATGAAAAATATCAACATGACGCCCTATAGAAAATCAAACCATCGTGATCACAGCGATCGCAATGAAGCTCACACAACTGTAACAACAATAACAAAAACAGGAAAACTCATAGAATCAGAATGCTAGGAATAGACCCTGGAGATTTATTTAGAATCCCGAGCTGAGAAATCATATATGCAACCATACTAATTTTGATGTTCCAAACTCAACGGAACCATCAAACATGCATACAAGGTCTTCTTGACCTGATACTCATTGCGGGCCCATTTTTAACTAAAAACATCAAATGTGGGACTTATGAAAAATAAAAAAAACCTCATTCTAGGCTAAAAACCACCTTTCAAATCCAACGGGAACATTAGAGTTTCAATTTGGTCACTCTAAGCCCAAATGTTGGTCAAAGTAAACTCTTTCCCTTAGACTTGAAATTTATCTTTTCAAACAACTCAAAATCAGCACGAATGAGCTAAAATAGAAAACGGGGGTGCTAATAGGCCAAAGTCAATATTTTGGTGCTGATGGGATTGACAGATTTTTTTCTTGAGGTCTTGCACTGCAAATCCCTAAAGTTCCATATTTCACACTTCAAAACTTAGAAACTCAAATCTTACCCAAAACTCATTCTATTCCCGAAAAACAATAGAATCAAACTTAGTTTGGAATAATGTAACTAGGAAAAGGGTAAAACAATCAAAGTTCAAAAAAATCGACAAAATAACCTTGAAGGTAATTACAACATCCAGTACTAAAAACCATGTCCATCCTTAAGCATAAGAAGGAAAAAGTGCCTGATTAGTTAATAAGTTGAGGGTGCTAGCTACGTATATATGACTCGATCTCCTAATTATCCTCCTTGGTCGGTCGGCACCTCTAATACACTTCACTGATATTATCTCTTTGGTCGGAAGCCTCAAAATCTATCTATCTAGAATAGCAACTCGATCTTCCACAAATGACTAATCTGGATCAAAACTCAAAGTATCCCACTATATCACATGGGACTCATCGGACATATACCTCAGAAGCATAGAAACATGAAGAACAGATGAACTGCATACAAACCAGGTGTCTAGGCTAACTTGTAAGACACCTCCCTTCCACTCCAAAATCTTAAAAGGGATAATGAAATGAGGTCTAAGCCTCCCTTTATTCCCAAATCTCATCACACCCTTCATGGGTGACACCTTCAACAACACTCGATCACCCTCCATAAACTCCAAAGGGCTAACTCTCCTATCAGCATACTTTTCTACCTACACTAGGTCATAAACAATTGAGCCAAAATCACTCTAACTCTCTTCATGGGCATACAACAAATATTTACCCCATGGTCTCTCCTATAAATTGTCAAACCATCAAATTGGATACCTACATTTCCTACCATATAGTTCCTAAAAGGAGTTGTATGAGTACTAGAGTGATAACCGTTGTTAGAAAAACTCTGCAAGAGGTAAGAATCAATCCTAAAGACCACTAAAGACAATGATGCATGTTCGCAACATATTCTCAAGCACCTAAATAGTGCGCTCAGACTGGAGATTGGTTTGAGGGTGAAAGGTTGTGCTCATGTCAAGATGAGTTCCCATCTTATGCTACATACTACACTAAAAGTGCAAAGTAAATAGAGTACCCCAATTAGATAAAAGGATATACGGAACCATGCAACCAAACAATATGTATGATATAAATCTGAGCAAACTCATGAGCGTTATACTTCACCTTCACAAGAATGAAGTGCGTAGACTTAGTCAATCGACCAAAGGCCACCCAAATGGATTCATAACCATAAGACTATTAGGAAAAATAACAATGAAATCCATAGGTATGCACTCCCACTTCCACTGGGGGAATGGTCATCCTCTGTGATACATATCTTGATCTATGGTACTCAAACTTCATCTGCACAGTTCAAGCACCTAGAAGCAAAGTCATCAATCTCCTTATATCGCACCACCAGTA
This sequence comes from Withania somnifera, assembly GCA_039654485.1. Taxonomy (NCBI): domain Eukaryota; kingdom Viridiplantae; phylum Streptophyta; class Magnoliopsida; order Solanales; family Solanaceae; genus Withania; species Withania somnifera. The sequence goes on along the minus strand of JBDJHY010224450.1, from coordinate 3,813 downwards.
ATGCTGACTCAGATCATGATACATCATCATCACCCTGTGAGCCTCTACTAAAATCAACCTAACCAAGTCGCCAAACTTAGGAACATAAATACGGTCCCTAATCCTTAAAGAACCTAAGAATCCACAGTGGATGCCTTAGCCTTACCTCTCACCACTTTATCATGAATGATCCTCAAACTAGCATTATCAAACTGGGTCACATGAATCTGCTCCATCAATAATGAACAGTCCTCTACAAAATCAAGAACACTAGCATCTTAAAAAATTTGCAATCTAACGAGATTGTTAGCTAAAATTTAGGCATCTTTAGCCAAAGGCCAGTCCTCAACCTAGATAAAAGCCAAACTAGCTGTACTCGAAGACTTCTTACAAAGGAATCCATCACCCCATTATCCTAGTTCGGGTTATATAAGATAGTAATAGCATACACCTTTTGTAACTCTAACTAAAGACGCTGCCTCAAATTAAGATCCATCTGGCTGAAGATATACTCAAGACTCCTATGATTGGTGAACACCTCACACTGAACTCCATAAAGATAATTGCCTCAAAGCATAGGCCACCACCTTACAATCCTACGTAAATACTTCACCCAAGCAAACTCTAGAAACATCACAATACATAGTGAAACATTTACCCTCCATGGGTAAAGTAAGAATAGAAACAGAAGTCAACTAAGATTTGATCTTTTGAAAGCTATCCTTACACTCATCTGACCACCAAAAAAGTCACATTCTTTTGACTTAACTTAGTCAATGGAGATGCAATAGAAGACAAACCCTGCATGATCTCATATGATATCCATCTAACCTAACAAACTCAGAATCTCATTAGGTGAGGTAGGCATCACCTAATCATGTACAGTCACAATATTGGACAGATCAACCATAACAGCCCTCTTGGAAACCACATGCCCTAAGAATGTTACAAGACTCAAGAAAAATGCATACTTTGAGAACTTAGCATATAATTCTCATCTTGAAACCTCTAAAGGACAGTCCTCAAGTATCAAACATGATCACCCTCTGTCTTGTAATATACCAAGATATCATCAGTGAAAACGATCATAAAAGAATCCAAATATCAGAGAAACACACTGTTCATCAACTCCATGAACGTGACTAGGGCTTTAGCAAACCCAAAATACATCACTAAGAACATAGGTAGACATATCTAATCCAAAAAGTCATCTTTGGAATATCCGAAGGCCTAATCCTCAACTGGTGTTACACGGACCTTAAATCAATATTAGAAAATATAGCAGCACCTTGAAGTTGGCTGAATAAACCATCAATGAGAGGCAATGGATACATGTTCTTCATGGTTACTTTGTTTAACTATCGATAGTCAATACATATACGCATGGAATAATTTTTTTTCTTCACAAGAAAGACTAGGGCATCCTAAGGTAACAAACTAGTACAAATAAAACCTTCGCTAAGCAAGTCTTACAACTAATCATTCAACTCTTTCAACTCAGTAAGATTCATACGATTAGGGGGAACACAAATGGGCTTAGTTCCCATCTTTAAATATATGAAAAAAATTAATATATTTATTAGGAGGGACACTAGGAAGGCCAGTAAAAAACACATAGGCACACTTTCTAACCACAGGCACCAATTCTAAGAAAGGGGGATCAATAGTAAAATCTCAAACAAAAGTTAAGTCAAATAAATATCCCATATCCAAAAACTTTCAATCCTGAAGTAAAGATGTAACTATACAAGGATACAACCCACGCATACCCGTCCACTCTACCCTCAAAATACCCGGCATGCATAAGGTAACAGTCTTGGCATCACAATCTAAAATAGAATGATATGGGGTAAGCCAATCCATGCCCAAAATAACATCAAAATCTATCATATCAAGAAAAATTAGGTATATCCAAGTCTCATATCCTGACAAGACAACATACAAGATCGACACATCGGATCCACTACTAAGGACTCATTCATGGTAGTAAGATATAAAGAGGTATAAAAAGAGCATCAGATAACATATATAAACCTGAATCAAAGTATGTGGACATATAAGAATGGGCAGGTCCCAAATCAAATAATACAAATGCAGGTGTATGAAAAATCGAGATGATAATTGTGATCACGGTATCAGAAGATTGATGTCTTGGTTCTCTCTAGGAAAAAATAGCATTGTGCACGTCCGCCTCTAGTTTAAACTGAAGCACGACCCTAACCTTTCCTTTCCTCTTGCACACCTCTACCAGGATGGGTACCTCTCCCCCTAGATGTACCTGTTCTTCCCGTAATGGAGATGCAAGTATCATAACTGAAGACTGGGTAGCCTAGAAAGATTATGGGGTATCTCTAAAGATATGATAGGTGCACTGACTTTTCAACTAGATCGTATATCCATAATAGTTACAATATCATATGCACTAAAAATGTCTGAGGTGAACTCTGAGAACTCAATTGGCCACCTCGGCTCAAAAACCTTATATAAGACTCATAATAACTCGGTGATGGGATGGAAGCATTCTAAACCATATAACTTACACACGAAGTCTCTAAGGCTACCTAAAATGGTACTTGACGTGGGAATGGACACCATGCTAAAAAGATCCCTATTCTCTAGATAAGGCACCTGAGAATTTTCCAAAGTAACTGAGCCTCTTTCCCCTACATTCACTTACCCGATCCATGTGCAACTTCTTAGAATCTCTAGCCACATCTATCAAACTATGCAAAGTGGCTCACTTAGATTAGGAGGATAGAAATATGTTGTCCTGATAGGATGAATCAAATCCTTCATGAACTTGTCTATCTTCTCCCTCTCGTCTAGCAATATTTCTAAGGCATGTCTAGACATCTCACATAAATGAGACATATACTTGTTAACTGTCACACTTTCCTAACTCAACTTATCAAATTTGTGACAAAGGACATCCCTTATGCTACGAGACATATACCAATTAACAAAATCTCAAGACAAAGTCTCCTAGGTTATGGGGGAGATCCCCCAGGTCTAAAATCAATATAGGTGTACCACCACTACCTGGATAGAGCCCTAAGTTGTAGTATGATATGATCCACCCTGTGAAACTGAACCATCCATACACTCTGTAGAAACTCATGAAATATCATTAAAAACTCATGTGATTCCTCATCCTGTCCACCCTGAAACTATCTTAGGTCCATCTTAGAGAACCTCTTGTACCTCCTTTGTTTATCGTTAGATATCTCAACTATGAATGCACCTTCAATCCCAATACACAAAATATGTAACTCATGAACTCTATGATCAATCAATGATTGTCCCACCTGTCCCAGAACCAATGGAGGTTGTCCCCCCATAACTTAGAACTAGGAGCCTGACCCACCTGAGCTGGAATGACTGGTGGCTAGTATAATTCTATGCTCTAGTGTCTCCATCTTGGAATAAGTTTGGGAAACTTGCGGTATACCACCCTGTGTTATGCTCTCCAGCATCATTAAGATTCTGAGCAAAGTTTCCTATAGTAGAGGGGTTGCCACATACTCAGGAAGGGCCTCTCCCTCCTCTCTCTCGACCTGCGACTCAAGGGAGGTAGCTCCGGCATGACCTCTCACTGAGGATGCTACCCTATCCCTGCCCTAACTCTAGTCCTAGCTTGGTGTTTACCTCGGGCAAAAGTGCTACAATATCATGCTCATATCTATCAATAGTAGCTCAATTCCTCATAATCTATCAAACAAAACACTCAAGGACTGTGCACACGCCAATCTACCATGCATATAGAAAGGAAAAAATGATAAGATTTTTTTCTTAGAGTTCCATAACCTTTTAAGTAATGGATGTCTCTGCACTAAT
>JBDJHY010224441.1:0-11144 GCA_039654485.1 Withania somnifera | reverse complement strand
TAAAACTCCATCAAAACAATTGTAGAGAGCATTTATTGGTGATTCAAAGTGTTAATTGTTGTTGAGAGTCTTGGGAAGCTTGTGGGACTATTTCTCGTCATTTTATTAGGTGATTTTAGCATATTTAGCTCAATTTCACATATGTGATGTTTTCATTTTGTAACTTTTGGGGCTCGTATCTTATCGAATATAGCCAAAATATCAGACCACTTTCTCTTTCAGTCAAACTTTATGCATTGATATTCTTAGTTCTATTCTTTGGGTTGTAAGGCCCACAAGTCTATTTATAGCCCAAAATTCGATCGAAACTTTTATATAGAAATATTTCTCTCGTTCTTTCTATTTTGACTTGTACATTTTGAATTTAATAGTTTCAGACTTATTCAATCTATTCTGTCAAGTTTGGTATTTTGGCTTCCTGGTAGGACATAATCATTGGCCTCCACGTAGGTTATTACTTTCCTCCTTTAAGACATATACATGTATATGGTATAAATGACATGACTGACTAGCATATGGGGTGAGGATATAAGATGACTGACTAGCATGTGGGGTCTGGATATAAGTTGGTCACCCGTTGCCATGTTATTTCTTTTTGCAGCCTAGTTCATGCTTTCGTTGTCTAGTTTCGCTAGTTATTTATGACCCTGCGTGTGGAGTTATGAGCTATATATGTTGTATCATTCATGCCCTCTCCTCTTCAGGCGAGCGCGATTGGATTTTTCCAAACAAGCCTCAAGCTTGAATGAGATCTCTAACCGCTTCGTCAATTTCTTTCACATTTTCCTTGATATCCCTTAGTAGACTTATTATTGGTATAAGACCTTGCTAATTTTACTATTGAGCTGGTGGTTGGTCCTTGGGCCCTAAATAAAACCGGTATGGATAGAATTCTTACCGTATGTGCCTTTCTGGATATCATTACCTGCTAAATGACTTATGTGGATATGTTGATATGTCCTTGACCATGAGTATCATTCCCAAGATCTTTTAAGGTTAATGATGGGTTATTATTAATTTTGAGTTGTTTTAACACTCTTTCCATAGCTTAGTTGAGGTTTTAAACCTTATACCCACGTTTAGTATTTCTCGGGCTTTTGTTCTATTAAAAGTCATATTTACTGGTGACTTTTTCCAATCTAGATTGTATTGTATAAATGTTTTGAGCCTTAAAATATGAAGGATGATATGGACTTCTTAGTTAATTTTATATTCTTGTAATGCTGTTTGTGAGCATCCACTGGTTACTTGAACGAATAAAGTATAGACACTGGAATAAACAACTTACGATTATATAAATAAACTAGGTTTTATTAGATTAGCACCTAAAAGGGTTTCCTATTTATATATACAATTTCCACAACGAATCTATGGTGTGGAACTATTTTCTTAAGATCTGCCCAGAATCAGCTTTAAATAGGAAAATTATTTTTGTACTATACTTATACGTTTTACAACTGTCGATTAGTATGGATCTTTTTTCTCACATGGCTAAACCTTATTTTATAATATGTCACTAATGATACTGAGGTTGCATATATGGCATCATTATTGTGATGATATGCGTACTATGAAGATTGGTATGTAGGTAGTTGTGCAACCCACAAACCTTGACATTTGGGTCGTCGAGCAAGTCTGGATGAGGGGTATCTAAAGGAGGAGAGGTATATAAATGAGGTATTTCATAGGTCCTATCTTGCGATCCTTGGTGCCAGAGGAGGACTGTGTAGGTATACTATGGCATATTTACTTTTTTGAGCCCTCTTTCATCACATATCTTCGCATTAGGTTGTATCAATCAGGCTTACATGGGAAGTCATGTTGGCTTCTTGGTTGCTTGTTTGTGTCTACTAGTGGGGTAGGGTGCTAGCTAGGCTTTGGTTATTTTCCTTTGTTATGTGTTGTGTACCCTCAGGTCATTATGGGCGGCCATTAGGGGTTCTACTTGCAATCCTATTTGCTTATAATCTACTTTACTTATTGCTATAGCTTAAGTTGTTCACTTTCTATCAACTTCTTTTTTAATAGTAGTTTTAGCCTTTACTTTAGCCAATATTCGTGCTAGAGCTCCAGGAATGTGTTGGGTTGCCTTTGGCTTTACCTTTAACAATAGTTCTCATTGTTAACTTTATAGTTGTGGTATTGCCCTACTTAGTTAGGCTTATACTATATTTCACATCAGCTAGTTGTTTGTTACTCCTCTAGCTTACTAGTTAGTGTTACATTACTTCTGTAGTCTAGGGGAACCCTTGATATTATTTTTCTCTGGATGATGACCTAGGTGCATACTCTCTCTCCTAGATTATTCTACTTGTTGGCTTGTACTTGCTCTTAGCTCTTTTATATGTCCCCTTCTAGTAAGTTAGTTTATTTTCTTTATGTACTTGTCACTGCTAAATTCCCCCTTTAGTATGATTATCACCCTTTTATCTTTCCTGTTTGTATAGATCTCGATGTTATTATTTGTATATTTTACATTCAAAGTCAGCCTATGATTCCTACTGGGTACCCGGTTTAATTAGTACTCACACTACACTTCTGCATCTGTTTGTGATGCAATACCTAGTGTGGGTTATCTTTGAGGATGTTGTTTTTTATAGGACATATTCTGGGAGTTTTTGAAGATCAAGCTCATGGAATTCAGGTTTCCCTTCTCCTTCCACACTAATTTTATCTCTACTTATAGTTAGGGACAATTTAGACTTTGTATTGTATAGTGTCGTGGTACTCTGATTTGTATTTATATTCCTTCCATACTATTGATACCAGTTCTTGAGGATGGTTTATGCCTTGTATATAATATGTCTTTCTCTTCTCTTTCTCTTTAGATTTTCTATTGTGATGTTCCAAGTTACAACCTGCTACTTATCGCTCTGGGTTATGGGATAGACTGGACTATCAGTGGGACTTTCTAGGGGCCATCATGACCCGAGTTTTGGTGTGTTACATGTTTGGACAAAACAAAAGAGGTAGCTTAATTTCTTAACTTTTTGAAGTTTACTTTGAGGTCCACGGACCATCAAACAGGATGATAAACCGTGGAACACGTCATCAAAACATTTCAGTGACCCTTTAAAGTAAGATATTTTTATGGAAAATTCTATGTCGTGTAATTTAACTCAACGAACCGTATATCCAATCGTAATATTATTCAAATAGCTATTTAAAAATCAAGTCACTTTTCATGGACCAATTGATGGTCCGTCAACCCCACAGTAGACATTGCTTAGTTCACTTTTTAATCCATTTTTTCTGGGTTAGTTAGGTCTTTTCCCACTTTTTTAGTAAAAAACCCATGTAGTTTTATCTATGATCTAAGATGGTATAAATTCCCAAAATCTTAATTTTCTCTCATTAATCATCCTTTCAAGACTTAGAGAAAAACAGTACGAGGTTTCTCTCTAAGGTTCTCGGAATATGGTTCTTCAAGAAGGAATTCAATTTAGCAAAACCTTCATCAATTTCTCCCAAAATCTGCAGGTTAGGTATGAGGGATTTCAATAGGGATTGCCTTCTATCCATGTGTCCAAACCCCTCATTTTTAGTTGAAAATTTCAAAGTAGTAAGTTCTATAGTTATCCAATCTATCTTATATGTTGTGATTTCTCTTTCATGTATGATCCTTGATGTTTATGGAGAATTTTACATGAATTTAACATATTATATTGTGAAGATGCATGTCCCTTGAGTTTCAGTCAAGTTTATGGTAGTCAATATGGAAGAAAGATTTAAAGTGTAGAGTCATGATTGTAGAATTGTAGAAGAAGCATGCGGTATGATAATCTTTTCATAAATTATGAATTTTTATATATTAAATCATGGTTTTCAACTACAGTTATGTATTGATGAATTTAATTGTCTTTACACCATTTTAAGCCTGTTTTTAAGATATTGTCAAAAAGTTGTATTGTTTTGGATTTTTTAAATACTTAAGCCTAATTGTAAGTCAGAAGTCTGTTAAAGATTTTCTTAGTACTTGAATTACAAGTTTAGAGAGAGAGTAAGGAATGCTTCTATGATGACTTAAAACATCCTATAGACAGAGTGTTTCCCAAATAGGCTGATGTTGATATTTCCCTGTAAGGATAAAGTAGAGTGTTTTGGCTATTGGTCCTTTATAATAATTTCCACTAGTCGAGAGAGTAGTCCCCAGGCATCAAGAGGGTTTAGGCTTGAGGTCCCTATCTTATAAACCTATGTTGCCAATCGTAGGAAGCTTACAGCCCAAAGAGGCATATTAAGTTCATGCCCTAGTTAGCCGTATTGAGTTCATCGCTCTGTAGATCTACATAGGAGAGTGGTTCATGTCTATATATCCTGGACAGATATAGGGAGCCATTCTTGCATAGTGTTACATAATTGACCCCGTGGTTGCTCACGCAGGGAATGTCGATTATAGAAGATCCCGAGGTATCTTATTTGTCAGTTTGTAGTATGAAGATGTTTGAGAGGTTTTAATTAAATGTCTTTATCTTATTAAAACTAATGATGCTTTGAGATATCTTAGTGAGATTAATATACTCTAGAGAAGTAATATTTTGTTGAGTTTTACTTATACTCTTGAAAGGTGGGATTTTATTTATAAACAGATAGTTTTGATAATATTAAATATTGACATTGTAGATCAAAGTCAGACTAGCAGTTTTCATGATTAAATGATGGTGAACTTTACTATATTAGTGAGTCCATTCTTTATGATGAGTTTTAAAATTCTTATATCATTGACATTTTAAATATATCCATCTGTCATACAACACTAAGTCAGTATGGTAGTGTTCAGCTCAACTTGTGTCAGTATTGTAGTGTATAGCATGAATTTTGTTAGCATAGTTGAAGTTAGTTCAGCTCATGTCAGCGTAGTAGTGGTGTTCAGTTTGGATGTTGCTAATATAGTAGTTCTTAGTTAAGCATGTGTTAGCATAGTATTTCTTTCTCAGAGTCAGTTTATCTTGTTCATGCATTACATGTCCCATTATATATATAATCTATTCATTGTTACCTTTATCCATGCAAGATACGTTCCAAGTATCGACACATGTTTTGTGCTGCATGTTTTTCCCATGTATATCCAACTAGCCATCCATATGTTCAAGGTTGACCATATTGTGTATTTCAATGGCCATCTTGATGAGTCATCATTAGTTTGAGGGCCAACTTTCTTGAAGTTATATTTATGATTATAAAATCTTATGACTTATTTAGATTTTCTTATTGTTAAGGATAGCTAGGGACTCGTCCTAGTTGTCTAGTCCTTTTGTTTCTAGTGGCTTTCTAAAAGACAGATGTAGTAGTCATGAAGTTTGTTTCAGTATTTTACTTACTTGATTCATGTGGGAGTCCATGACCACTTAGTTTATATCTTTTTTCTACCGAGTGAGTAGTTGTATGCCAGTTCCAAGAGTTCTTCTAGATTATTTAGTGGCTTCAAATGCCTTGTCACATACAAGGGGTGATCCGGGGTGTGACAAGCTTGGTATCAGAGCATTAAGTTCAAGTTTTGGGGTTTCTAAAAGCCAATATTTGGTAGATTTTAGTTTATGGGTTTGAAGCCAGCCACACTTATAACTAAGAGGTTACTGAGCATGTAGAAAAGTTTTTCTTTTTTCATTTCTTACTTCGTGCTGTGGAGTTTAACTCCAAGAATCTTTGTTGAATCATGCTCTATGAATTTGGAATCATGCGGCCAAGGAGGGTTTTATTAGTTTTTGGAGGATCCAACTCATCATTCTAAAAACCAGGATCAACCAGATTAGGCCCCCTTAACCTTCAATTGTCCTCATATTTTCTCCCTAGCCCTTTCTTTTTTGGTGGTGAGTTATGTTAGTATAAATGTAGTAGTAGTGAGAAGGCTAGTTTCATGATAGCCACTAGAGATGTAAGTAGGATAGTATGTTGTGATTGAAAGATCCTAGATCCAGAACTATGAAGTCAAAAGTGTATAAGTATGATGGAGGATAGTTGTTGATTAAGGTGACAGTCAGATTTTATGTGATTATTCGAAAGTAGTAGGATGGTATGTTCTTAAGTGTTGACTAAGTAATAGATTTAGTATAATAAGGCATTTGTAAGCTTGTTAAAATGGGTGGTTAAGATTGACTGTATTGTTGTTGATTCTCACGGAGCTATTATTACCTAGGTGTATGATTTAGTTTGTAAGTCTTATTAGTGATGGTAAGTTGTATGTTGTTCGTGATTAGTATTGAATAATAAGCTTGAACTCTAGATGATTATCCTATTATGAGGTAATGCAACATAGAGTGGATGAAGAGTGGGATTGTGATGACAAAAATTTGAGTGTGATGGCACCTACCTTCCCAAACCCGATAGGTCATCCAACTAATAATAATAAACGAAAATAAGGTACATACAACACCTAAGATGCAGAAAGTCATAACATTATATATAAGTAAAAACCACAAGGACCAGGTTTCCACTGTTAACAAGACACTATGGATTTCTTTTCAAGGAAGTTAATTATCAACACAGTCATCAAAAAGTAAATACACTATGAAAATAAAAGATATATGAATAGTCTTCAGCAACTGATGAGAGATGACTAGCTACCTTTGAGTACTTGAATGCTCTTGTAGTGATGGGAGGAAGAGATATAGTCATAAATTCACGGGCTCAACACCTGCACAAAAGTGTAGAAAAGAAAGGAGAGAATACAAATTAATGATATTCATCAGCGTCATCGGTTGGTCTAACTATAGAAAGAAAACAAAAGCCCTAACATCCAACCAATCCTCCAAATACTACCACCTGCAATAGCTTATATACTAATACAACAACCCATTCAACACTTCACAATATCAGTATTACATATAATTCTCCAATTAGTTTCTATTTATCAACTATAATTACACATTTTCAATGATCATCAAGCGATCTCAATTTTTCATCAATTATTAATAATATCAAGTTATCAATAAGTCTCAATATAATCAAGTTACAAAATAGTCAAGTTGCAACAAGTTACCACAATAATAATATAAATTGTGTGAACATGTTACTATACTTATAGATAACAATATCGATAGAGTGAACACATTACAACACTTGTAATATCAATGAAAATAGTGTACGAAAGTTACCACAGTTGTAATAAAATATCAATAGTGTTAACAAGTTACAATACTTATGCAAATACAAATAGTGTGAGCAAGTTACCCCACTTGTAAGGATATAAAAATAGTGTGAACAAGTTATCACACTTGTAATAATAACATTAATAGTTTGAGCAAGTTACCATACTTGTAATAATAACATCAGTAGTGTGAATAAATTACAAAACCCCAAAGTAAGTAAAGTTACATCAAGAAACTCCAACAAGAATTTCACTATTATAAGATAACTCATGTTCAAAAAAATTATCACAGACAATGAATTTGTATTCTTTTAATCCCCACAATTCAAGCCTAGTCAAAGTATCAACTTTGTTTCTAACCCCGCAAGTGATCAATTTCAATTCTCAATCTAATAATATTGAACTCTCGTGGGAAACCATTTTCAAGGTATCTTTTTAGTTTAAAATCCTCATGGGCATCATAATTTTTTTATATATAAAGGTAGCAGCAATTTATCAAGGGAAATTTCAACAAGAAGTACATAATTAAACCTCAATTGTTTTTTAGGATACCATTCCCAAGTACAAGATTTAATCATGCACCTTGCCTTTCCGTAGAGCTTCGAAACAAGTGTAGTCTAGTTAAAAATACAATACACACAAGAAAACATGAAAACTAGTACCGATATACCCATATTATATAGTTTTATTAGAAAACTTTCCCAGGGAGAATGGGGTTGAAAAAATAATTTGCTTAAATAACTTTCTCGATACTTGGGAAATCTAGATATGAAGTTTGGTTGAAAACCTAACTCAATTTGTGGTTCAAATTATTGAAATAGTGTTATTAACTTCATGGGAGAAGCTTCTCATTTTTTCCATTGAAAATCATCATTCCAAGTTAAATTCATATTTTCATGCTAGAAATGGTGTTAGAAATCAGTACCTATTAGCTTAGACTTGAAATCCCTCTTTAATATTGCCAAAATATGTGAAAATTGCCTTTGGTATGTGGAAATATGAAGAATTCTCATGATAATTTAAAAAATACCATATTTATACCAAAAATGACCAATAAATAAGTCAAAATAGCCAATTTATTGGTACCAAATGGATAATTTATCAGCCAAAATGATTGATAAATTGGTCAAAGACAACAGATTCTAAACAACAAAACTCAGCCATATGAAATACTCTAAATGAACCGTTGAATTCCGTTCCAAACACAATGCACATAAAACACATATGAAAACACACTAAATTCGATATTTTAGACTCATGAGAAATATAAAAACACGAGTCTGACATCTCCTTGATCCAATACCCGTTAAGGGCCTGAAAACTAACTTTTCACCACAAAGGCCAAAACGTTCTCGATGGGCCTTACAAAAAATAAAATGGGCCTCATCCTAGACCAAATCACCTCCCACATCCAATAGAATCATTAAATTTTCAATCCGGGCACTCTAAGTCCAAATGTTGAGCAAAGTCAACCATTTTTCTTAAAAGAAAGCTTTATCTTGTCAAACCACTCAAAATCACCGTAAAAGGGCTAAACCATAAAATGAAGGTTCTAGTATACCAAAATCAACATTCCAATGGTTATCGAATTGATGAATTTCCTTTTCGAGATCCTTAACTACAGATGACCCTAGAGTTTCATACTTTATACTTTAAAGCTTTAAAACTTAATTTCTAAAATTTTATTCAAAACTCATTATGTTCCCAAAACCAATGATAGATTCAAATACAGTTTGGAATGATGAACCTACGAGAAGGGTAACATAGTCAAAAATGCAAAACATTTTTTTAGAGAAACTCTTGTGAGGGTCATTAAAGGGATTGGTGGTTTTAGTAAGCTAGTTAGTGTGTTGACCTTTCAGTGATAGACTTATAGGCAAAGAGTAAGCTAAGAGCTATCTCAGAGGGAGGTCCTAGAATGTAGAGTGGTTGGTTGTAGCCTTATCTAGAGAAAAAGTCCCAAGACTCAAAATATTTAGATTTTCACTTAAGTGGGAGATGGTAAAATTATGAATCAAGACGAGTCTTGTGATCCAAGTTGTAAGCAGCCCGAACACAAAGTTATGAGTTGATAATGACTAATTCATACCTCATTTTACTCTTAATACTTCAGAGATGAAAGTTCGTTTCATGCCCTTGTCATGAACCTTATGCAGGTTTACACTTACGTTCAGTTTCTGGAATAAGAAGAAATTATTTCAGACAATGGTCACAGTCTTGCTCATGATGTAGATGTCCAGTCAGCTTATGATGTCAGTTGTAGAGTTTCCATTATGATTCATAAACCCTTTATATTATATTACAATTATATATTCTATTTCATGACTTTATTCTGCAGCCTGAGTGTATTATATTCCATCTATATATAGTCTATTTCATGGCTTCTCTTTTCATAACCCAATTTGAGTATATTCATACTTGTAGATTTCATGGTAGTGGAGTTCAGTCAAAGTAGAATGCATGTCATTTCAGTAAGTGATTCACTCGTGCTTGTTTAGTTTAGTAGTCATTAAGTCATCTATCATAGTTGAACCCCTCAGTGTCATCTTAAATCTTTGTTCGAGGATGAATGATCTCAAGAGGTGATAATGTAACACCTTTAATTTTGATTTATAATTTGAACAAATTTATGGATGTTGTTAAATCTAAAACCTATGAGTTCTCACTTGTTCCTAGGTAATAAAATCATTTCTAAAGTGTGGAACTAGTACTTGATATAATTCAATTCATAAGAAACTCCTAGCGCAAAATTATATCTAACGATTTTCTACTAGCCCAGTTTATATAGCATTTTTTAGTCAGGGGTATTTTATCTTGTTCATGCATTGCAAGTTGAACATATTGATATAGCCTATTTATTTTTACCTTCCTTCATGCTCAGTACATTTCAAGTAAAGGCACATGCTCTGTGTTTCATTTTTTACTATGAAAATTCGTCTATCATCTATATGTTAAAGGTTGACAAGATTCTGCATCTCAGTGACCAATCACAGTTCCTTTAAGTTGTCTATATATGATTTATTAGAGATTGAAACTTATTTAGATTTCTTTTAGCTAAGGCTAGATAGGGGCTTACCCTACCAGTCTAATCCTTTAGTAAGTAGTGGCTTTTATACACAGATGTATTAGACTTGAAGTAGGCTTCAGTATTTTATTTACTTGATTCATGTGAAAGCATGTTACAACATTTTTGTATTTTGTGTCCATTGAGTGAATAAATGAATAGTTGCATGCCAGATCTAAGGCTTCTTTTGGGGTCACTTAGTGGATCTGGATGCCTTGTCATGTAAAAGGGGTGATATCGGGGCATGATAGGCAATTCTATCATTGTAAGTCTTTTAAATCCCAAACGTACATTATTTTAGCTAAATTGAAGGGAGTAAAAAGGGGTTAGTTGATTGTTTCTTCTCATTCTCATGTTCAAACTCCCAAACATTGTTAGTATTCTTTCAAGTAAGTCAAACACATTGTGCTCATGCTCCTAAGCCTTCTATCCAATTCTAGTTCGGATTCTTAGTCTGACAAGTTTGTGGTACTTTAATAAATTTCTTTCATACATCTAAAACCTCAAAATTTTAGTTTGGTCTTATGACTTGAATTTTAAGGGTTTTACTCTAATATACGTATTTTGTTAAATTCAGTTTCTATTGTAAATTTATGAATTAGGCTATATAAATACTGATTATTTATGATTTTCCATGATTTGAAGTCAATCATTATGTCATTTAAGGAACTATGCATGATTTCTTTAATAATTTAGCCTTTTTTAGCATCGTTCAGTGCATTATGGTTTTATGATCACATACTATGGTAATTCGACATGACTAGTTCAGTATTTCAGGATTTCACTTAAAAACTATATTTTAAACTAATTCATGCTCAGTTTCAGAAAATTAGTTTATGAATATTTAAGAAAATAATATATCAATTCTAGGAGTAGTATTCAGTACTGAATGGACTCAGTTTCCAGATATCCCCTGTCCCAAAACTACATGGTAGAATATGATATATTTATCCACTTTATGGCTCATTTAGGAGATCCATCTCAGTATCAAGT